>APFE031147636.1:19095-60823 GCA_000404065.3 Pinus taeda | reverse complement strand
ATATAATGCTCTTAGAACATAAAAGTCCACACTTCTACTAGTAAGTCCCCATTTGAAACTTGTTTTGGATAGTTTCTACCTTCACCTTTGGATATTGCATAGCACCAATAAGGACAAGTTAAGGAGGATCTTACAAAGACACCTTAAGGGTTGAAAATTTTGTTGAAAAGGTCAAGTAGATCCATATGTGGGTACAAGAGACACTATAGAAGTCACAGGAAAATAAAAGGCTAGATGAGATTATCACATAATAGAGAAGTCATTTAAAGTTGTAGACATAGTATGGTTACAGTTGAGCAAGAGGAGGCTACAGGTTCCTGGTAAAAAAATCAAGGATTTGTAGTATGGTCCCTTTGAGATATTGAAAAAGGTGGGAGATAACACCTATAGACTCATTCTACCTCCATAACTACACATTTACTTAATTGTGAATGTAGAGAACCTAAAAGTCTATCAACCTTCCATTCTAGATCAGGAAGAGGGACAAGCCCTAAGTTTTGTAGAGGATTTGGCACCATATGCTCAAGTAGAGTTGATAGAGGATAGAATTGTGTAGAAGATATATGGAACTAGAAAATATGGGCAACATGACCTTTGGAAAATTGGGTTGAAATGACAACTTCTAAGTAGGGTTAAATGGTGCACCTGAGAAAAGGTAGAGGGAAAATTTCCTCATCTCATTCAGTAGAATTTTTTGGGGACCAAAAGCCTCCCAAAGTGGAGAGTTTTGATTTGGATTGTATTATTATATTTATTTTCATCCATATTAGTGATTTCATAGGGAAATAGTGGAGGAAACAACTCATAGGATGAGTTTTATCGGTGGGGCCTAGTTTGGAAATTTAGGATCTAAAACATTTTAAGAGAAATTTGAGGCATAAAGAAACATTTTTTGGAGGGTAAAACTTTTCCAATTTATTTGCACACCTTTTACTCATAGGATACACACAAATACCTTTCCAACAACATAAAAATCACTTCAATTAGAGTCCATATGCAAAATGTATGCCAATCAAAAGTTGACCTTCTTATTTTCAACACCATAGTTTTGAAAGGATGCCAAATTAGCCCCATAACTCATGGAAAAAGGACTATCCATGCTATCATGTTGAATAAGTCTCTAGAATATTCCATATTGTAACTTTGATTAAGAGTTTGGGTAGTCAAACCTATCCACTAGTAGGCTATGATGATGTGTTCCAACCAGGCCATTAGGAGGAGAAGGGGTTCCATTTTCTTCGAGTGCATTTGTTCCATAGATGATAAAAATATCCATGAGGGATAGGGGGAGAGAACACAAAGAGGATTTGGGCACTATAGTAGCTCATGGGCCACATACTATACTTCTCTATACTCACAACCATTTTCTATTTAGAGAAAGACAACAGAGAGGCATCACCTTCTAGATGGTTTCCTCTTGAAAGTGTTTCCGAGGATATATCTTGTGCCAAATAATGGTTTGTTAGTTTCTATTTTGTTGTTCTCTATTTTCTAAATCATTTTAATTTGCATGCATAGACAATAAACAATAATTTGTAGATCTATAAATATTTCAAGAAATAAACCCTAATAATGTAGATTTAAAGAATTTAAATATAGTTTTATTAGATCTACTATGATGAAATTTCCAGTGGAATATCCAAAATATTCTATGGATCAATTAATTTTAATGGGGTTCTTTTTATTTTTGTTAACATTTGTGATGTATTTTTCTTTATTGGAATTTTTTCAAGAGGGAGATGGATCTTCAAAGATAATACATCCAATGATGATCTTCAAGATTAATGTTCTTATTTTGACCATGCACATTCATAGGATCACATTCCATTGAGAATTCTCTTAACTAATGGCTCTTCTTGGGTTATTTCCAATGGATCTTCCATGACTTTTTTAATATTTCAGGCTCCTCTTTTTTAGGAGTTCACTATGTAAGAAACTAATGCTATTCTTGAGAATCCTCCTCGTAATGTCAACTCTTAATTACGCATAGTATTCTCATAATTAGTTCTCAAACTGGTGAAATATTTCCCATAAAACCTTTAATGTCTTAAGTATTCTTTAATCTCAAATTATCAAGCCAAGGCATTCTACAATAATAAAATCAAATAATATATGTTTTCACATACCTACATTCTTCCTATGCTTCCCCCTATATTATTGTGCTTGATACTTTTATTTGGTAGTTGTTATTCCCATCCCATAATAGATTAGTAAATTTTTCCTCTATGATGTTGATTTGGATTATCCCTAACCTTTTCATATTTTTTAGTCATAAAATGCCATTAATTAGGATGTATTCACTAGGATAAAGTATGGTATACCTTCAAATATTACTATTATGTTGATCCACTCCCATGTAATTGTTTCAAATTATATAGTATTAACCCTATATAATTCTATTTTTCTACTTCTCCCTATTCTTCTATCATACAAGAAAACAAATTCTCCTTCCTTCGACTAATAGTTTTCTAGTTTGCTAACATGTTGTATCTTCATTTTCCCCTTTCCCATAAGTTGGTATATTTTTTATATTTTTATCTTTCTCTAAATTGGTGAGCCCTTCTAATCTCTTCTTTGTTTATGCCTTTGTTTTGTACATTTCTCAATTGTTATTCTTATAAAATGAATCCAATTCTACTATTATTCCTTCAACATTATGAGGCACCACATTAGGATGAAGGACAAAGGATGGAGCGGAGTTTCCACTTATTTTCCTATAAACATTGAAATTATAGAGGAGAGAAGGGAGGAAGAGAAGAGAAGGAGAAACCCCACTAGAATAATTATGGTTTTAGATTTGATTAAGATATATAAAGATATAGGTTAATTATGTTTATTTAGGTTTCATAACAAAGAAGAACCACAACAAATAAAAGGAAAAAACTGAATTAGGGTTATTTTATAGTTTTCTTTAGTTAGGTATTAGGGAAGAACTGCAAATGGTCAGTGAATAATTGGTAGAGGAAATGATAAGTATTGTATTGAATATAGAACAATTTTTTTACAAAACATAATTTCCAAGGATAAGAGAAAGGAATAAAAAACATATGATTGAGTTGTCTCCTTTGTGTTCCCCGTACGCAACTACAATATTATCTTCCAAGTTGCACATGATATAAATAAATAACATTCCTTAAAACCAAATAGGAATACAATTGTGAGTCATAATAAATACATGAAATGATAACATCAATCTATAATGAATTCTAACTATTTATGAAGATAGTTTAACCTCGGATCAAGAATTAAAGACAAATATTTAAACATGTTTACAATATGATCCAAGGAGATAAATAGGAGAAATATTTATAAATTTATTAATCATGAACAAAAAACACATACAATTCAATGCAATTGATGTCAAAACATTTGTTAATTGAGTTTGGGTTCCTCTCACTCATTTATGTGTGCTCCACCTACACTATCTAACTTTAGTATGGTTAGAGAAACCTTTGATATGTTATAACCAATTCAAAACCAAAAATAAATTAAAATCTAGGAGGAACTGAATAAGGGAAAGAAATAAAATGCAAGATTACTCCTGTATGAATTTCTCCAATATATTTTTGTTTTTAATTTACACTCTTGTCCCTTCTCCTAATCAATAACTTTTATTTATATAACAAAAGGTAGTTAAGATAGTTGGGGGTGGATGTGAGGACCTGCAAGTGGATGGATCCTATGATTTCTAATCAAGAGCACACTTTTACTATTTTATAAATTGTATAAGGAATTTTTAAATTTCCTTAAGATAAATGATGAGTAGTTAATGCGTTTCTTGAAGATAATTTGTTGTCATGTCATAAATGGAGGATAAATATATGTAGAGAGGAAGAATGAAGAAATCTTCAACTATCTTTTCAATTTTATTTTTGAGAGAAAATGGGTCAAGATAAGGGTGTAAAATATGTGTGCCTCTATTTTCTATGGGATAAATATAATGACATTTTTCACTTCTAAAGGGTGAGAGGCCATAAGGGATATCAAACGATAACTGGTGTTAGTCCAACAATAACTACATGTTAGGATGGATGGGTTGGGAAGACATCACAAAGGATTCAATGGCATGGAACTAAGAAGAAGTTCTAGCATGTTCCTTTTTAAGGAGTTATTTCATGTGATGTGAGTTGTGATCTCTAGAGAGCCTATTTTAAAAGTGTAGAAATGCTTTCCCTAGTGGAAACCCATTTATAGCTCCCTACAATAAATGGTGATGGGACTAATTTTTCTCAACCATTCAAAAAACTAAATAATTTGACAACCACCTATTTCATTATGAAACATGTTGGTTTTTAGGCAATAATCTTTTTTTTGGTAGGTAAGCACCCATGGGGGATTTGAACCAGTGACCTTTCACAAGGAGCACCTTAAAAATGCACCCGTTCATCATCAATCCAAGGCCCCATGGGAATTTTTAGGGAATAACCACCTATTTGAAGTCCTGCATTGTCAAAAACAATCCCAACACTTCATGGAACCTCTATTACAAATCATGCTCAAATCGATTCATAACTAGATATGGCAGTGTATCTCCTAGGTTACTTGATAGTGAGTAAATTTATGGGTCCTACACTATCAATTAAGATGATGAATTTATTATTCTTGATGTAGCCATAGGCTTTTTAGGGATGGAATAAACCTATTCCTATAAAATTTCCCTTGAAATGTAAACAAAGAGTTCTTTCATACTACATCTACGCTAATAAAATATTTATCATTTGTAAAATTGTAAAAAATACCTTTTAAGTTGATAATCTATGATTTCAAAATGTATTAATTTGTGGCTCAAAGAGAGGGATCGATGGGAAATAGGATTTTTTATTTTTTCATTCAAAACCTTTGGGCTGCCCTATGATATTTAGAGGCTTTGATCCAAGCAGTAGGGTGAGTCATTAAGACTTGAGCATGTGTTTCTTCCTACAGACCACTAATAAAGAATTCCATAAATTAGCTATCTAACGTGCCTTTGAAATGGAAATAAATTTTCTCAAAAGTATTGTTGTAATCATTAACTCTATTAGACTATGTAATCTTGGTCAAGATACCAAAATAAGGATTATCTGGTTCAAAACATTCATATAGAATTGATAAATTGAGTCCAAGCAACATAACCCTTGTGGAAGTTATTATGCACATGCCACCATTGCTAGCATTGAGGGCCTAGATATAAGACACCCACATGACTTTTCATTAACTCATCAATGATTCCATGCAATAGAAAAATAATGTTCCATTTGAGTGACCCAACTGGTGGGATAAAGCCATAAAACTTGTTTAAATCCACTTTTGGGAATCTAAAATCATAAAAAAATAAGTTATAGTGAGACCACAAGTATTTGGATGATTCAACATTGTATGGGTGGAATGACTATTCCTTGAATTTTATATGAGTTACAAACTACATAGAGATTGAGTCTAATTTATTAATCTTGGAATTAAATGTAAAATTATTTTTCTTTGTAGTTTATTTGTAGTTGTCACGCATTATTTCTAAGTGTCCAACACACAATGAAATTATAGCTTTGAGTAGCCATTGGGGTGGGGTTCAAAAAAGGTTACTAGAGAGTGGTACCAACGTGATAATAATTTTGGTTGGTGCTACTGATTTAGGTGTTGGGTAATGGGGCAAGTGGGACCACACAAAAAAATTCTTACTAAAGTGTGGCACCAATGTGGCCAATTCTACTACTTGGGGATATTGAGGCAAGTATTAGGACAGGTGAGAGAAAAGAATGGGTTATGGGAGATTATTAGCACAACAATTAGAGAAATTTAAGGAGTCTATTAATATAGGTCCCAAATAAGGGTGCTAATGGGACCACCTTTTTCTGAACTCCAATAATGATATACTCCCAACTAAATAATATTGTAAAAAATGCTCAAATTCTTAATATTGTAGATTATGTAGGAATTTCACTCATTATTTCCAATGATTAAATGCTCGCTTTTTTAACATAACCTTGTGTTTTATGCATTTCCAAGACTAGAAGTAAGGAGTAGGGCTTCAAGGGTCTTATGGACAAGCGATTTCTATATGCTATAGATCTTTGATATATCTATGAGGTCCAATACTATTACTTGATTTAATATACTAAGTATCTAACTAGGGATGGTCAACAATACCCTTAGTTTTATTACCCATTTACTAGGGTAGTAGAGAATAATCTTCCTAAGTGTTGTTATTGATGCCACTATAGTAGTTAGGTAGCCAATTAGCCAATCTAAAGTAGGTTTTAGGATACCCAGAAGAATTCTAATATACTTGAGATTATGTGGAAGTGAAACTTTATATGCGGGTGTTTTTTGATGTGGTACTACTCAAATGGTACTAATAGGGGTTACAACAATTTCCAACAAACTGAATTCTCTTGTATTTCTTCTTTGTCTGCTTCTTCGATCGCAAGTTTATGTAATAAATCACATATCAATATTTTATTTATATACATAATAGCATTTCTGTATCTTGAAAAAGAAAAAATTGCCTAAAAATCTGCTCTAGCACAACTTGTGACATGATGATAATTCCAACAAAGTGAATTCTCTTGTATTTCTTCTTTGTATACCTCTTCAATCTTAAGTTTATGTGATAAATCACATATCCATATTTTATTTATATACGTAATATCATTTCTATATCTTGAAAAAGAAAAAATTCCCTAAAAATGTGCTCTAGTACAACTTGTGACATGATGGTTGCAATTATCACTGGTATTACTTAGGTCTAGCGAAAAATAAAAACTAATTTATAAACATGATAGACAAATATGAACCAAGATATCATACCCTTATATATAAAAAAGCAATATTCACTTTATTCTTTTCATGGGGGGCTCTAATAAATCATAGCTTTTATTACGAATGATTTTACAAGACATTTTTTATAATTATTTTACATCTATATATAAAACTTTATATACCTAAGAACATTCTATAGAAATAATTTTCTAGTAGGTGGGACCTTGTTGTAATTCTTCTTATGTATATTACTTACACATTACTATGTGGACCTTATTTACTAATGGTGGCCTTCATACACAACATTACATAGTAACCTATCTATCTAATTGGGGGGTTAGGGGAGGAAGAACCCTAACAATATCCCTATTCATAGAGGTTTATAGATATCATGTTTTTCCATCCATCACATCACCTTTAAGAGGGAAACCTATGGTTCAAGAAGTGAAGGATTGCATCTCGTACCAAAAAGTGGCTCCCCATCTAGTGAAGGACAACTTGGCTACAATGAAAAATATGACGAAATAACAACCAATTCAACATCATAGTGAAATTCACTTTGAAGTGGGGATTGCGTATTTATGAGGCTTGAATGATTAAAATATATTTTCCTTCAACGAGCAAAAGAAGGAAAATAAATTTTCATTTGATTATTATGGTCCCTCTAAGATGTTATGGAGGACCACTAACGTTGATTACAGATTAGAGTTACCACCTTCTTCATAGTGAATCTAACCTTTCATGCCTCTTTTCTAGAGAAGGTAATCAGTCTCAGTAGCCATATTTAGGCTATTTTTCCAAATCTTAATTTTAAGTAGTTGTATTTCAAGATTCTCCCCTCTGTTAGAATATCTTAGCTCTCTAAACTTTTCCCTCTCTTCCCATCAACAACTAGACTCTCATGAAGACTTTTGGTGGAAGCATTTGAACATCTTGTTCTCATCCACTAAGATGAGGTCCCAACAAGAAAGATGGTCCTTGCACCTCCCCTCAGAGGAGTTTAAAATATGGGTAGTCTCTTAGAAAATTTATATTCTCTTTCTTTGTTGCGTCTAAAACAAATCTAGGCATGGTAGCTATAGTGCAGATGGGCTTATTTTAAGCCTTAGATTATAATTAAAATCTAGTTTCACTTGTACTTGGGGATGACTTCTAATAATCAAGATGAAGTGTATGGATGCTTTAAACATATTTCGTTGGTCCAAGCAAGTAATATTTAAAGGAATATCATACTTGGAGACTTTGAACTCATTATAGGACACCTTTGAAATGGATTCAATCAAAATCCCCCTCTTCTCGATTCAATATTTAGTTGTATAAGGCTTATTCTCTCTCGATTCTCTAACCATCAATGATTTCATGCTTTAAGGAATAATAACTACAAATAAAATGAAATGGAAAACCAATAATTTATATTAATGGGCGATTGTTATTAATTAACAATCAAGTTTTCTACTCTCCTATCCCATGATCCTTTCCTTGTCTACAAAACGTAAAATTCGGTGTTGGATTATACAAGCCCTGACCACAAAAACTCAAATTGGGTCCATCTAGTAAGGATCATTTTAGTTCATTAATATTGGTTTATGGTCCATGGATCATCTCACCATCCACATGGTTCCCACAAGTCTATTATTCTTTGTGACTTTCAGGGTTTGAAATGTGCATGCACGTGGAAGAATTAATTATGGAAGAATTGATTATGGATCACCATGGGGAGGAAAAAGATTTTATTTATACATTGAATAAGATAATGAGGGACTTTGGTTTTCCCCTGAGAGAGATGGGGTTGCAATCCTTCATTATCCTTTGGCACAAATGGGCCACACCTCAATTGAGCATCTTCGACTCCAAGAGGTGACATCTGAGCATCAATTCAAGAAGTGGGCGAGGGAATTTTTTGCAGTCCTAGAGAATTTTGAATTGTAGATTTCCATGTGTCATATTTTAGAAAATTTTGTTAGAAACTCTGTATGCCAAGGTATGATGATTCTGATCTATGACATTTGTATGTCTATGAAGTTTTAGTTTCGTAATTTATATGGGTTATGTTTTCCAAAGGTGGCCACTATCTCTAGGTAAGGACTCCATGAGAGAACGGTGTTGTTTGGTTTTATCATTATCTCTAGGTATCCTTTTCCTTGCAAGGATTACAAAATTTGGGACCCTTTGTATTTATCTGGGATGAGGAAGGCATCTTGTGGCTTTTGATGGCATGCTAGGAGTAATACAAATTCACTCTATGTTTTTCTTTGGGTTTTCCTTTAATGTAAACCTTGATGTTATTTCTAATTTGATGTGGATTTTGTTAGTTCTGGATTTCTCAATTTCCCTCCCTATTCTTCAGGATGCAACTTGGAAGTTTGGGTTTTTTTTGTCTCTTCTCGTTTGGTTTGTCTACTCCACGATTTTGGGTGATCGTGTGATTCTAGCTTCCCGGTGCTACTTTTTCATGGTTGATATTTCAATGGTTTTAGTGGTGGAAAAGGGGTTTACCTCTACTTCAATGTGGTCGGATGTTGCGCCTTTTCTACTTGGAAGAATACCAACTCTCTTTCATGAAGAAATTTCAATTGGGCTCCTTGACATTAAGTGCATGGTGAAACCATTCCCTAGGAAATGTCCTCCACTAGAAGTGGGAAGAGGTCATAACACAATTGCAACCAAATTGTGTCATCTTTGACTATTTCTATGGAATTATTAGAAGAACATAGAGTGAAATTGTAGGGTCTTGAGGATGAGTTGGATATACTTTGTCAACAATTTTTAGAACTTTAACCTTCTATAGGATAACATAATCAAGGTGGAACCTCTCTAGTTCATTCAAAGTGAAATTGTAGGGTCTTGAGGATGAGTTGGGTATACTTTGTCAACAATTTTTAGAACTTTAACTTTCTATAGGATAACATAATTAGGGTGGAACCTCTCTAGTTCATTCATCTTCTTCGGCCATGGAATGTCTCCCAAATTTGAATGCTTCTCCTACTAGTTCATTCATCTTCTTCGGCCATCGAATGTCTCCCAAATTTGAATGCTTCTCCTATTAGTGGAACCTCTCTAGTTCATTCATCTTCTTTGGCCATGGAATGTCTCCCAAATTTGAATGCTTCTCCTACTAGTTCATTCATCTTCTTCGGCCATGGAATGTCTCCCAAATTTGAATGCTTATCCTATTAATGTGTCTGGTAGATGTTTCCCAATTACATTGTTTAATTTGAATGTGTTTTAAATGTATTGAGATATTAAAGGTGTTTTCAAGACTCTATGTTCCTATGTTAATTAATTTATCACTTGATGCAAATAGAAAATTTTGGTTATCGATACCATAAATGCCTATATGCCTATATCTAACAACAAACTCAAGATTGTAATATTAATATAAATCATGTCCTAAAAATAAATTTTATATTATTTAATATAAATATTCCAAATTCTACTCAAAAAAAACATATTAAAACTTGAAATAGTCATTGAAACATGGATCAAACAATTAAAGAATTCATACACTTACTATGTTTCTCATAAGTCCAAAAACCTACATATAAAAGATGTGACTTATAAAAATAATTTTTTTTTATGCAAAAGCATCTCTAACTCATGAATATAAAAGGCACCAATTTCTTAATAAAAGTCAACTCCAAAAACCTACATATAAAAGATGTGACTTATAAAAATAATTTTTTTTATGCAAAAGAATCTATAACACATCAATATATATGGGAAAATTTTCTCAATGAAAGAGTATGTTAAACCTCTCACCATAACTCTTACTCATTATATTTACATTTAAAGGATCATCTTATCGGATGCATTTGATTTCTTATTCCTCATTCTTTGTAGGTTAAACATCTAACCATAACTCTTACTCATTATATTTACATTTAAAAGATCATCTTATCGGGTGCATTTCATTTCTTATTCTTCATTCTTTGAATTTATTTAAATATGGTGTTGCTTAATTATTTTTTTATACTTATTTAACTATTCAATTCACAATAATGAAGATATTAGACTAAGGATTAAGTTATTGTTTAATATATTATAATAAAAGTTTGTAGTTGATATTCTTCATTCTTCATTTTTTTAATGGATTTAAACATAGTTTTGTTTAATTAAATTTTTTTATACTTAATTATCAGATTTACAATAATGATTATACTACATTAGGGATTAAGTTATGATGATATATCATACAACTTCTATGCTTAGTGACATTTTTAAGAGGGAAAAATTAATAATGTTTATAAATTTTTAATATCAATTCAATATTAAAACCTTTTCGTATTTTTTTTTAAGTTTATATTGGTTTTTTTAATAATGTATAACAAAATGTATGTACATTGTATTTATTTCAATTTTAATTTATAATTCTTAAGGGAAAATAAATATTTTAAACCATTAAGAAAACTTTGTAAGTCCGTAGCACATATGGAAGAAGAAATGTTAAAAAAAAAAATTAATTTTGTAATTTGTTTTAAACTAAGGAAAACTAAATGTTAAAAAGAAAACAATTCAATTTTATAATTTGTTTTAGATGAAAGAAAATTAAAAGAAAAAAATTCAATTTTATAATTTGTTTTAGATGAAAGGAAACTAAATGAAAACTAAAATAAAACAATTCAATTTTATAATTTGTTTTAAATGAATGAAAACTAAATGTTAAAAAGAAAACAATTCAATTTTATAAATGAAGGAAAACTAAATGTTAAAAAGAAAACAATCAAATTTTATAAATTGTTTTAGATGAAGGAAAACTAAAAGAAAACAATTCAATTTTATAATTTGTTTTAGACGAAGGAAAACTAAATGTTATCAATAGCTTTTGTAATTTGTTTTAAATGAAGGAAAACTAAATGTTAAAAAGAAAACAATTCAATTTTACAATTTGTTTTAGATGAAGGAAAACTAAAAGGAAACAATTCAATTTTATTATTTATTTTAGATGAAGGAAAAGTAAATGTTAAAAAGAAAATTCAATTTTGTAATTTGTTTTAAATGAAGGAAAACCAAATGTTAAAAAGAAAACAATTTAATTTATAAATGACATTGTATAAATGAAGGAAAACAAAATGTTAATAAGAAAACAATTCAATTTTATAATTTTTTTAGATGAAGGAAAACTAAAAGAAAACAATTCAATTTTATAATTTGTTTTAGATGAAGGAAAACTAAATGTTAAAAAGAAAACAATAGCTTTGACGGCCAAATGGAAAATCAATTTTATAATTTGTTTTAAATGACGGAAAACTAAATGTTAAAAAGAAAACAATTCAATTTATAATTTGTTTCAGATGAAGGAAAAGTAAATGTTAAAAATCAATTTTATAATTTGATCTAAATGAAGGAAAAGTAAATGTTAAAAAGAAAACCATTCAATTTTATAATTTGTTTTGATGAAGGAAAACTAAATGTTAAAAATGAATATTATAATTTGTTTTAGATGAAAGAAAAGTAAAAAAAAAAAAAGACTTTTTATATTATTTAATAAAATTTCTTTACAAAAAAATAGATTTTTATATTTTTAATAAAAATTTTAAAAATTTTTTAATGATAAATAGATTTTATTTATTTTAATAAAATTTCCTTGAACAAAAAATAATTTTTATTATTTTATAAAAATTAGACTATTTTGACCTAAAACAATTTCCCTAGAATTTAAAAAAAATAGATTTTTATTATTATTTATAAAATTTTCCTTGACAAAAAATAGATTTGTATTATTTTATAAAATTTTAAAATTGTAATCATAAGATAGATTTTTAATTATTTTAATAAATTTCTTTAAAAAAAATAAGTTTTTAAAATTTTCATAAAATTAGACTATTTTTGATGGACTACTCTAAACAATAATATAAATTATGTCAAGCTAACAAAAGAACAACTTCTCTTGATAAAAAAAAAATGAATTTTTAATATTTTTTATAAATTTTTTGACAAAAAAATAGGATTTTTTATTATTTTTTATAAATTTTAATTAAAAATGATAATATAGATTTTCATTATTTAATAATTTCCCTTGGACAAAAAATTATTTTTTTTATTTTTTATAAAATTAGAGTAATTTTTATTATTTTTATAAAATTAGACTATTTGGACGACTTTATCAACAACAGAGACCAGCCAATAAATAAATTATGTTAAGCTAAATCATATACGGTCAGCAGTAATTTTTGAATTCCCTACTCCGTAATACTTCCCAATATAAATAAAAATTTGGAGGCAATTTAAAAGCCGAATAGAAGCGGAAACCTAACCAAAAGACAGACCAAGCCATAATATAAATTATGTTAAGCCAAATCAAATGCGGTTAGCAGTAATTTTTTAGAATCCCCTACGCCGGAATACTTCCCAAAATAAATAAAAATTTGGGGCAATTTAAAAGCCCAGGTAGAAGCGGAAACCTAATAAAATATGGGTATCTTGTAGCAACTACTCATGTATATATATGAAATTAAATTGGTTGGTATTAATTTTATTTAGAAGGATAATATATTTTATCTAATTTTTTAAAATGAAAAGTTAAATAAAAAAATATATTAAAAAAAATTTAAAAAAATCTAAAATAAAATGGTGTTTTAAATCTTTAAAATTTTTAAAAGTGGCTCCATTAAAACTCTATAAAATCTCAATAGAATTTAGTGAATAGGCAAACATTTTTTTCAAATTCTATTAAAAAAGGTAAAGATATGTTTCTTCTATTCATTAGATAATCTTCAAAAGTATTTGAATTTACATCATTGAAAACACAAATCTATTTGCACAATGAAAAAAGTTTTTTTAGTTTTCATTTATTTCTAATTTATACTATATGTTTTGTTGAGCTTAAAACACTTTAAAGCAAACCAAAAAAATAAATATATACCTTCAACAACCAAGGGAATTGAACTTTTCTCTTAACATCGCTCAATCAAAGAACACTATCAATATACTTTCATCTACATTAAAAACTTCAAGCTTTACAGATTCAAAAATTTATGTAATTAAAAGGAAAGTTTTCCACATCTAATAGGGAAATATTGTAATATGTAATACACATCTGTAGTGTTGTTGTTGTATGGCTTGGTTGGTCCTTTTTTTTTTGTTTAAGAATGGTTTTCAAATTTGGTCCTTACAATCAATTCGCGTTTGGTTGATATATCTTTTTCTAATAATGCAGTTTCTTTTCGTTGATGTCCTTTTCTAATATTATGGTTTCTTTTCATTAACAATGCCATTTAATTTTTCTATGATTTCAACATCAACTTAAAAACCCTTCATAGCAACCGCTACATGGACATCTACATGCACAACTTATTTCCTAGACGCAGAATGGAGAGAGTGAAGCGGGAGACACAATAGTAGTTGTATGGATAGCTATTGGCATTCTATATATCTTTCAGGAAGACCAAACAGAAAAAGAAAATTAAGTTGTAGCCATGTAGGCACATCACTATTATGTTGTGTGGTTATTAATAGAGCCCTGGAGTTTCATTTTAACACTTCTCGCCAATTCAAAACTCTACATAATTTTATGGGAAGTACACTTATTATTTCTCAATTTTTTTTTATAGCATTACTTTCTATGTTTTCAAAATTTTGAGAGTTAATAAAGAAAAAGGCTTTTTAAGGTAAGAGAATAAATACGGGGTTTTAATTGAAGTTTGATTTTACAAATGCTAGGCTTAATACTAAGTTTGATTACAGTAAGTCCAAATGCAAATGCTAGGCTTTTGTAAGCATTATGGTTCTCAGCCACAGAATCATCTAAAAAGGAAAAGAGATGGTAGTAGTTATTTACAAGAATATAAAAAATGTTTGAATCACTAAGCGTAGTTACCACCATCTAATGGGGTGATTTCATAATTGAACAATCTTGTCTAAATGGTTGGTTGACAAGAAAGAAAGAAAATTTTGTAAATTAGGAAAGAAAATGAAGATACAACAAAAAATGTGGTTATGATGTAAAAATGTCAATATTATCACTTTAATCTATTTTTAAACACGATAAAATTACATCTTTAACTAATTTATTTCATTTATAACTATAAAATGAGAATTTATTCATTTATTACTATAAAACAAGAATTCAAATTAATAAAGAGATTACTCTATCTATATACCCATGTTCGCTAAAAGAAAACCCTAAATAAAAAACCCTATCGGTCTTATTATGCTATCTAAAGATTTCCATGTCGAACATCAGAGTTTCAAAGTAATGATGTCTTCATGGAAAATGTAAGGAACCCTATCAACATTATTATATTATGTCAAGATATCTATGTGGAACATCAAAGTAATGTCATGAATATTTTCTCATAAAGGTAGGAAGGACGATGTTTTCATAGTGGTAGGATGATAAGTACTCGAACATATTTGGCATGATCAGTACTAGAATATATTTGGCATCCTCGAAGATGTAGTAGATGGTGGTAGTTATTTACAAGAAGAAAAAAAAAATTGTGAATCAGTAAGTATAATGAGGTAATCTCATAATTGAACAATCTTGTGTGAATGGTGAGTTGACAAGAAAGAATAAAATTTTACAAATTAAAGAAAATGGAGATACCAAAAAAATGTAGTATGTGGTTATGATGTAAAAATGTCAATACTGACACTTTAATCTATTTTAAAGTGTTGGACAAGTATGAAAAATAGAGGTAATCTCATAATTGAACAATCTTTTGTTAACGGTGAGTTGACAAGAAAGAATAAAATTTTACAAATTAAAGGAAATGGAGATACCAAAAAAAATGTAGTATGTGGTTATGATGTAAAAATGTCAATACTGTCACTTTAATCTATTTTAAAATGTTGGACAAATATGAAAAATAGTTTCAAATGCTGAACTGCATACCTGTTGAAGGCCATTGATTGGGACCGTGAAATCGCTTGCCTTTGTTGACGCTTCAGAAGTTTCATAACTCCCCTTCCAATCCCCTGGGAAAAAGAATATATGTGATCTAGGTCCTGGTGTGAAGAAGGACTATTCCAAGACCTTTTACTTTCGTGATGTGTTAAAATTGCATTTTTAAAATAACATTAACAAATACAGATGTAGAATGTAAAGAAGAGGAACATAACAATCATCAACACTTGAAAATATAAGCGTTGATAACGGAGTTCGTCCAGGAGGGACTACGTCTCCGGGCCCTGGTGTCAAGATGGTGTAGCCACTACATTAAGTGTTGTCAATAAGGTGATGTACATAGAGATGATGTCTCGATCATACAATGAATAATGCCCTCACGCAGGAGTGGCTCGAAGAGAATTTCCACAACTAGAACTCTCAATCAAAAGACTCCTATCAATATGATACAAAGACAAGCATGGTGTGCATCCCGCCAACTTGGCACAAAAGGGATGTCAAAGCAAATCACATACATGATGACAATAAGAGTATCCAAGCAACATACAACAACGGATCTCAAAGCATAACATGAAGAGTTATGATAGCAAGTACATCATATAGAAGATTCCACATCAAATCAGCAAGGAATCATGACAACAAGAAATAAAGAAGATCCTGTATCAATATCAATCAAGGATCTGTAGCATAATGTAAAAGAAGAAATATATGAATAAATCATATACCGTACACCACCACGGGCCATCTAAAGATGTGAATGAAGAAGTGGATAAAACACTCCATGGTGAATTTCTGTTCACATTATCAATGCGCAAGCACAATCCGCTACCAATCTATCACGGCCTCATTACGAATGACCATATGAAGAAGCAGGGCATCTGAAACAAACTGTCAAAATGTTGAAGCTTGCTGGATATCGATTCCACAACATCGATTATTCAAGAAGGAGAATCGATCACAGAGAATAATCGATCAAAAGAATCAATCAGAGAAGCATTAATCAAAAGATGAATCGATCATCAAGAGGAATTGATCACAAAAGAATAATCGATCATGAAGAGAGGAACTGCTCTGGACTCTTGGCTTCTGTAGCTCTCAGCTATCTGGCTTCATAGCATTCTATCTATGTTGCTATAGCTCTCTGCGGCTCTGTGGTGCTCTAGTTGTCTCTGTCTCTACCTGGTCCTCTCATTCTGTGGCTCTCCATCGGGTGCAACCTCCTCAATGAGGTCTCTGTCACTCAGCACACGCTCTCGGGCTCTCTCTCTCCCTCTGGTATGCAGGCTCTCTGTAGCACAGGCTCTCTCTGGCCTTTTTCTTCCTCTGGCACACAGCTTCCTGGGCTTTCTGTCATACAACTGCTACACAGCCTTCTGCGCTCCCCCTTTTTGGCTATGTATCATCCATCGTGTTTTATACACATTGGCGACAAGGCCGCATACAAATCGGAGGTCTATTGTTTATAATGGAAGTTATTTGCATAGAAGCATCGACCGTTGCAAAAAAACTGAGAAAATAGCCTTCTTTCTATTTAAATAGAAAATACTCTAAAAACTGATAAATCCGACAAAATCCCTTTAAGGTCAGACTTCAAAACAGTTTAAATCGGACCTACAAACCTTATCAGGTCCGCTTTAATCGCTTATCGCATCACATAACGGATTTGGCCGAAACCAAAAATATACAGGAATACACTGAAAAGTCTGAATTCCTAGATTTCAAATTTTATCAAATCGGATCTATAAGTCCGTTGGGTCCGCGCCTAATCGCAAGTCGGGATCACAGATCGCCGACTACCAACACCGATATCGTCGATTTAATCATGGTTGTTTATCTGCTTCCTGATCCAACGACTGAGATTAAATCGCATATCGCTATCGCATCGGCCCGTGGTCCTTAGCCGATACATTGGTATATGCTGACACCGATTACCGATCATTTCGATCACCAATATCGGTGATCGCTAATCGCAGGGGTCACGATCCTCGGCCTTTGGGTTTTCGCTGATGCCAATCACTGATTTGATCACCGATCACATAAATAACTCTCTGACATCACCGATTGCCTGCCCTCGATCCCGATTAATCAAAGATCACCTATCGGGGGTTCCAAAGGCCCGCCTTAAGTCTGCCCTTTGGACTATTTCGATTGCAATTTTCCTTTAAGGCCAAAAAACCCATTTTTATGAGAAAATGTCTCATTTTCTTAAGGAACAGAGCCACCTTCTTATCTCGGTAACTTCATCATCCGAACTTGGATTGACAAACCGTTCACACCTCCACGATTAGGAAGATGAGCTCTTCGATCTGGTCCTAGTTTGACATCATTCTGATCACTTTGTTTTTCAAGCGTTTCCATTCCATAGTGTCTGAAAATCCACCTGGATCAATCCTCCCCACTGAGGAGCTTTTGGTCCTCCCAAAGCATAAAAAGTAATCTGCATCCTTCTTTGAACCCTGTCTACATCACAAATGTCCTAAAAAGGTCTCACTTCCATCTCCTTCACCTTTGTTCTTCGGAGCCTTAAGCGATGAGCCAACACTTACTACTTCTGCAACCTGTAGTACATTGTTTGCAAATCACATGCTTTGAATAACATGATAAAATGAAATACCCAAACATATCATACTTGCCACGAGTTTATAACTCATACTTGGTGGTCAAGTTTACAATAAGATGGACATAATACTCTAGATATGAGAACAAGGCCAACTTATCATGGTTGCTTCAAAAAGTGACGGAAAGCACATCATCACTGCAACACATGATTTACATACATAAGGCCAAACACTATTTTGTCGACATGTGATGGAAACATAACATCACTTTTAGAGTATTAATATGTGACTCAAAACATGACCAGACATCATTGTTGCTAACTACGTGATGGAAACACATCATCACATTTACATTTTAAAATGCAATAAGTGATTGACAAAAGAATGACCATGAAACGACAACATGTCTAGAAACCATTTCTCACTAACCAATGTGAATGGGTCACCTCCCTAAGGTGGTTTTACTTGCCGAACAACTGCTTTACTTGGTTCATGCACCAATGCTTTGTCTTTAAGGCACTACTCAGGATGCAGCTTCCAGCAAGTGGCTCTCTGATGGCCATTTCTGTCGCAATGATTACAGTATGTTTTCTTCCTCTGTATCTGCGTAACCTATTTCTTTTCATGTTTTCGAGAGGGTTTTTCACGCCTCATGAGTGCTACCATTCTTTTCCAACACTTGGAAAAGGTATGGTTAGGTAAACCATAAAAAGTGCATGCTTTTCGATGCCTTTGTCTTTGTCCATTATTAATAACATAATCAAAATGAACATTCGAAGATCAAAAGTGATTATACCGTCCTTTGTTTTCTCTAATGTCAGTATGGTGATGAGAGCTTGCCTCAGCTCTCTCCCTACAATGGAAACTGCCATGAGATGATGGAGATGTTTTCCCATCATTTGCTTTCCTCGACGAACTCTTGGACAATTCTAACACCTTTGAGCACTCTCCTTTGGTGTACTTCAAGCTTGCAAATCGAGGTTCATGCATAACCTCCAAAGTTTGAGTGATGCCTTGGTTATTAGCACCAAGTTCTTTCTCCTCGTGCCTTGTCTTTGTAAGGAGTCTCATATTTGTCCCTGTAATCGAGATCTCCAAATCTCCAACAGACATCATACTATGAGAAGATGAAATAAAAAGCAAATCAACATCTTTTACCTTCTCTTTCGATTTGGAAAGAAATGATGAGGGCTTCTCATCATCCGTCATTGGTGGTTCGCTAACTGTCTCAGTGCATTCCCCAAATTCTTTCCTGACATACCCAAGTCCTACTTGACGGGGTAATTCCTCTACTTTTATGGGATTGGCAATGCCTTCGCCATTAATGCCCAAGCCTTTTCATTCATATCTCATTCTCTTCAGCAGTTTGGAGCCAATTCCTGAGGTGTGATTTTCAAACATAGTGAAATCATCATCAGGAAACATACATGAAGATGGAGAACTACTTTTTACCTCACATGAGTTACGCTGTAGCTTTTCCAAGGCCACATCCCTTGCTTACAGCTGTAGTAGCAAAAAAAATTTCTCCTCCTTCTCTTCATGTGGACGCATCTTCAATTCATCATTCTCTGTTTGAAGATTATGTTTGTTTTTCTTTAGTTCCTCCATGGCCTCTTCTGTGGCTTTCAACTGAAGCTGTAACCGCTCCTTTTGCTTTGTTTCTTTCTGTAGAGTTTCATAAACAATTTCCGCTTTCTTGGAAATGTTAAGCATGGTCTCGTACATTAATATTTCATCCTCTGTCATTGCACGTTCCATTATTCACACTGCAACTCACATCAACGCAAAGACCTACTCTGATACCACTTGATCCAGCTCTAGGTGTGAAGAAGGACCTTTCCAAGACCTTTTACTTTTGTGATGTGTTAAAATTGCATTTTTAAAATAACATTAACAAATACAGCTATAGACAATGAAGAAGAGGAACATAATAGTCATCAACACATGAAAACATAAGTGTTGATAATGAAGTTCGTCCAAAAGGGACTACGTCTCCTGGCCCTGGTGTCAAAGTGGTGTAGGCCGCTACATTAAGTGCTATCAATAAGGTGACATACACAGAGATGATGTCTCGATCATACAAGGAAGAATGACCTCATGCAGGAGTGGCTCTAAGAGAAGTCCCACAACTAGAACTCTCAATCAAAAGACTACTATCAGTATGAAACAAAAAAAATGTATGGTGCACATCCCGCCAACTTGGCGCAAAAGGGATGTCAAAGCAAAACACATGCATGATGACAACAAGAGTATCCCAGCAACATACAACAAGGGATCTCAAAGCATAACATGATGAGCTGTGACAACAAGTACATCATATAGAAGATTCCACATCAAATTAGTAAGGAATCATGACAACAAGAAATAAATAAGATCCTGCATCAATATCAATCGAGGATCTGCAGCATAATGTAAAAGAAGAAATATATGAATAAATCATATACCTCACACCACCATGGGCCATCTGAAGATGTCAATGAAGAAGTGGATAAAACACTCCACGGTGAACATATGTTCACATTATCAATGCGCAAGAACAGTCCACTACCAATCTGTCATGGCCTCATTACGAATGACTATATGAAGAAGCGGGGCATTTGAAACAAATTGTCAACATGCTGAAGCTTGTTGAATATCGATTCCACAGCATCGATTATACCAGAAGAAGAATCGATCATAGAGAATAATCGATCAAAAGAAACAATTAGAGAAGCATTAATCAAAAGATGAATCAATCATAAAGAGGAATTGATCACAAAAGAATAATCGATCATGAAGAGAGGAACTGCTCTAGACTCTTGGCTATCTGGCTTCATAGCATTCTAACTATGTCATTGTAGCTCTCTGCAGCTCTGCAGCGCTCTAGCTGTCTCTGTCTCTGCTTGTTCCTCTCGTTCTGCAACTCTCCATCGGTCATAGCCTCCTCAATGAGGTCTTTGTCACTCATCATAGGCTCTCAGGCTCTCTCTCTCCCTCTGGTACGCAGGCTCTCTATAGCAGAGGCTTTCTCTAGCCTTTTTCTTCCTCTAGCACACAGCTTCCTGGGCTTTCTATCATAGCACTGCTACACAGCCTTCCGTGCTCCCCCCTTTCAGCTCTGTATCACCCATTGTGTTTTATACACATTTGGGACAAGGTCGCATACAAATCGAAGGTCTGTTGTTTATAATGGAATCCGTTTGCATAGAAGCATCGGTTGTTGCAACAAAACTGAGAAAGTACCCTTCTTTCTGTTTAAACATAAAATACTCTAAAAACTGATAAATCCGATAAAATCCCTTTAAGGCCAGACTTCAAAACAGTTTAAATCGGCCCTACAAACCTTATCGGGTCCACTTTAATCGCTTATCACATCACATAACAGATTTGGATGAAACCACAAATATACAGGAATACACTAAAAAGTCTGAATTCCCGGATTTCAAATTTTATCACATTGGATCTATAATTCCTTCGGGTCGATGCCTAGTCGCAAGTTGGGATCGCCGATCACCGATGCCGATATCGCTGATTTAATCATGGTCATTGATCTTCTTCCTGATTCGAAAGCTAAGATTAAATCGCATATCGCTATCGCATCAACCCGTGGTCCTTCACCGATACATTGGTAAATGCCGACGCCAATCATTGATCGTTCTGATCACCGATATTAGCAATCGCTAATCACAGGGGTCTCAATCCTCAGCCTTTGGGTTTTCGCCAACGCTGATCACCGATTTGATCGTCGATCACATAAATAGCTCTCCAACATCGCCGATTGCCTGCCCCCGATCCCGATTAATCAGATATCATTGATCAGGGGTTCTAAAGGCCCACCTTAAGTCTGCCCTTTGGACTATTCCGATTATTATTTGCCTTTAAGGCCAAAAAACCCATTTTTATGAGAAAATGCCTCATTTTCTTAAGCAACAGAGCCACCTCCTTTTCGTGATAATTTCATCATCTAGACTCAGATTGATGAACTGTTCGCACTTCCACGATCAAGAAGATGAACTCTTCGATTTGGTTCTGGTTTGACATCATTATAATCACTATGATTTTCGAGTGTTTCCATGTCATGGTGTCTGAAGATCCACCTGGATCAATATGAAAAAATATGAAGTGAAATACTTCAATGGATTGATTCTTCAGAGTTCAGCAGAGCAAGATGTAATCACAAGCAGAAGTAAATATAAGGAGACAGAAATCCACATCAAACCTTAGAGTTGAATGGAAAGATTAAGAGATTCTGCTTGATACGGAGTGTAAGCTTAATGGTTCTCATTCCGCAACAATTTCATCTCCTCAGGCAGGGAAAAAAGCCATCGACTTTGCTGAAAGACTTAGTCCAAAAAATCTTCATTGATGACATGATGGACGATATAAAAAAATACAGAGTCTACACATGACTATATAAAGATGAATCAACCATTCCATACATAATAATTTTAATTGGTTCCACCTAAATCAATGAACTGAATGAAAGGCCAGGGAAATGAAAGTTGAAAATTATAACTAAGAGTTAAAATACCTTGCGAACTTGTGTTGCACTCACTGTAAGTTTGGGATTGGAAATATAAATGCAAGCAAGATTCACAGGCTCAGAATAATCTACCTCAGTCATCGTTAATTCTGTCTTTTGTTTCTTCTAAATCTCTGATACCTTCAAAATATGCATGTTCACAGATACCAATACATAGCTACTTCTCCTTTGCTATCAATGAATGCGAAAAGAAACCTCTGTTACAATGAATACGAACATAAACCTGATATCATCACTGCTAACTCTATCAGTGTTGCCATTATCACTGATGTCCTGGGAATGAATGAACAACCTCCATTACCTCTCATTGCACCTTCTTGAATGGCCTGGGAATGGATGAACAACCTCCATTACTTCCCATTGCACTTTCTTGAGTGTTGCCAGAGCCTCAAGCAGACTTCAGAGAATTACATCAGTCAGATCAGTGGAATTTTTTGAAATTGCAGCCCTTCATTGGGCATTTTATAATTATTTTTTTTATAAACTTGTAAGAATCAAAATTTAAATATTTTTTGACTGGTAAATTTTGCTGAGCACTTCTTTGACGTGCTAGAGGGCTTCAAAAGGGTCGTGATGTGTTCAAATTTTAACACTGCACGGGACCATGGTTTTCAATCCAAACATCAAAATATTACTGTAGAAAACACTGGTAACATAAATAAGAAATGGGGGGCGAGCGATGATATTAACAGTGCTGCCAGCATGGCCCATCACGAGTTATGATCACATATGGTCATGAAAAAAGAACATTAGCTGCCTTAGAGACCAATTTTTGCAACTCATCCTGAAGCCAAAGTAACTGTACAAAGTCGGAAACAATTCAAAACTTGTTTTGCAATATATACACATTCTCATAAAACTGTGTTCATATTTTTTCTCATACTTGTGTCACCAATAGTACTAAGATCTTTGCAAATATGAGAAAACTCTAGTGATGACATATTTCAATGGCTTTGTACTCAGACTCGGGAATACCCAAATGCTCAGTGTCAATATCCATCCACTTCATTTCAAAATCTGAAATCTTATCCTGGTCTGTGACAAATAAAAAGGCATTATGTAAAGTTAAAAATAAATAACACTGCAACTACCAATGAAATAATATGATTCTAATCTATATAAAAGAACTGGAACAAGAGTATCATAGTCTTATGTACAAAAAGAAAACCAACATACAAAAATACTACGTACTGGGTGATCAACTTCAATTGCTTCAATCACATCGCAGGGCAACTTTTGCATCCTTCGGATCATTTCCTACTAGCTTGAACAATATATTGCATCTTTCTTAAGTCTCTCGATGTTGGAGTCACAATTGTAGTTACACCAAAACCCGCAGGTGTTAGTAAACAGACACATCGCTAGATTTAAGCACATGCCACGAAACACACGGGGAGCATTGGATTATCCTTCTACACCACCATTAACAAGAAGCGCAACAAGCTCCCCCCCAACACCAGCCAGGTGTGTTTCGAACTCGAGACCTTTGGCTCTGATACCACTTGTTGGAGTCACGATTGCCGTTACACCAAAACCCGTAGGTGTTAGTAAACAGACACATCACTAGATTTAAGCACATGCCATGAAACACACGGGGAGCGTTGGATTATCCTTCTACATTGCCATTTACAGGGAGCGCAACACTCGGGTTATGGAAAAAAGGTCACTATCCAGAAAAACTTCTGAACTACATTCATCGCAAGCCAGTGTATTCAACGGTCCTCCCGATAAAACCAGTTTGGCGAGCTCGCAACGTCTTAGCAAGAATCTTCGTGCAGTGGAGATATCATCTTCTGGGCAGTGGCTTATCCCTACCGAACTGTAACTAATTGTAACTGACAATACGGTTTCAAACTGATTTGATAGCAGAAGTTATTCGAATCATTTAACACAAAAATCAACGTCCCGTGATTGCACAGGTGGCATTGCACAGGTGGCATGAGAAACACTTTTTCCTTAGAGGTAATCAACGTCCCATGATTGCACAGGTGACATGAGAAAAGACTTTTTCCTCAAAGGGAACAAGTCCATCACCAACTGAAACCACTAAAATTTTGATGCTTGAAAACCATTCGTAATAGTCCCACCCCTATTCTAATGATCTTGAAACCTATTTGCATACATATTTTTCCGCAATGTTCTCAACCTTTCCCGGCATACGTTCTGCCAGATGCCGATCACACTTTCTCTGGTTCTGCCCCATTACAATGTGACCATGATACCACGTCAATATATTTGGTTCTATCAAGCGCAGCTATTACGCTAATTTGTATCTCATTCTTTCACACTGTACCATCAATTTTTCTATTAAGTCTAAGAGGTTATGCTTTCAATTTTTCTTTGATGTACAGAAACCAAGACCATCGCAATGAGAAAAATCTTCAATAATAAAAAAATATACTAATACTCAAACGGAATCCAATCACCAAGTTCAACGGTCGTGCTGCAGAAAATTGAAAGTAGCTCTCAAACTTCCAATCAAAATCGGTTTCCCTTTGAACATCAAGATATATTCTCCATCTACGTAACTTGCAAATACAGTGCTCGATACAGTCTAATCAAACCTTTAAAATCTCTCCAATCTGTTCAACGTCTTGCTAATAATCTTAATTTAAACTCAGTAGGCCATATGAATCAAACTAGTCCGTAATATATGAAAATTTCCTTATAGTGGTGGAAATGCAATGTTCAATAACGAAAAACCCGTTCTTGCATAAAACCATTGCAAAGTCTTAATGTCCATTAGTCATTTTTCTTCTTTCCAGGTTGTGCACTCGTTCCCAAATGCAGTGAAGCCGGGATGATGGTACAGTAAATTCACATCAAAATGGTAGTAGCCTCTTTGTTACTTGTTATAAGTTTTTGAGGTTTTTTGGCATAGTTTTCTGTTGAATTTATTTGGAATTTTAATTAAAAATTAACTAATTAAAACTATAAATTTCAATTGTTCGCAAATTATGAGGAAGCTGAATACCTCTATACAATCATTAAAAGAAAACGAAACAATTAATTAATTAATTAATATATATATATTATATTATATATATATAATAATATATTTATTTTTTCTTAATTTAACTATATAAATAGTTATATTAAAAATATATTAGTTTTATTTCTTCTTTAGGTTGTTCACCCATACCCAAATGCACTGAATATGACTGATTTTACACTTCATGAGAATGCGGTGTATCAATTTCCAAATGTACTGAACATATAAGTGATTTTACACCATTTTCATTAGAATGCACACTTTGCACAAAAGGGGGTGAATATAAGCTGCATTCTAACGACAATATAGTATAGATGTTGTACGCTGCATCCCAACCAAGAAACAGTTCACACATGTCATGGCTTCTGCAAAAAGAGCGTGGTGAGTATCTCTTTTCATTTTCTCTGTGAAATTCAGTAACTATATCTCTAGGTGTTGTTCATATTAGTGATTCAATGTTTTAGCTATATATGAACAATGGAGAATTCTCATAATGGAGAAAATCTCATGTGATTCTTTTGGTTTATCATTAAGAAAAAATACCAGTTGCAAGATACATTTATGTGGGCACTTTTGTCCAATATATTTCATACACATTTGGTTTATGGAGGAGAAATTATAGAATTTAAAATTAAAATAAAATAGTTAAATTTAATAATTTTTAAAATAAAAATAAATTATAAATTTGAACATATTTATATTTATTTTACATTTAATTATTTTAAAAATCAATAAAAATATTTGTGATTTAATATACATTGGGTATTATTTTACATATTTGAAAATTTGTGTTGATAAATAAACATTTGTATTAAACAATATAATTTATAAAATATTTTTTTTATATATTGGAGATATATACTTTATATAATTGTCAAAATAAAAATCAACCAATACATTTGTGCTAAATGTACATTGGTATTGAACAAAGAAAAATTCTTGAAAAACTAGGATTACATGGAGCATTAATAACAATGAAGTTAAATATTGTTGTTGTCAAACAATTAAACTTTGGGTTTGGCTAGTATTGTTTTCAATATTGCTTCCACTAGCCTGATGCATTTGTATGGAATTATGTAGTGCCTACAGTATCCAGAATATGGAATTACGTAGTGCCTACAGTATCCAAAAAAGCACTTTGAATTCTGTAGTGCATTCAGAATGTCTATCATATTAGGTCTTTCTAGAGGAGATTCTCTCGTGCAAAACAACCCCAAACTTAGTAGTTGATTAACACAATGGAGCTCCTTGTTTTCTTCATTGAAGGTCTTACTATTAGTCATCTTTAACAGACCCTTATCCACCACTTCGCAATTTCATTCACAATGTCTATCATATTAGGTCTTTCTAGAGGAGATTCTCTCGTGCAAAACAACCCCAAACTTAGTAGCTGACTAACACAATGGAGCTCCTTGTTTTCTTCATTGTAGGTCTTACTATTAGTCATCTTTAACAGACCCTTATCCACTACTTCGCAATTTCATTTGGAATAGCTATACTCACCCATTTTCTCAAGTTCATTCCTTCCACAAACATGTTGTGGGTGGGTCTTTTTCTAGTCATTATTTCTAATAACAATATTCCATAGCTATAAACATCTCCTTTTGTTGTGACATTCCCTCCAAGTCCATATTCTGCATTAAAATATCCTTAAAATAAGGTTTTTTTCTTCACAGTTTTTGATAAAAATACGACTTTCTCATAATCATGAATCTCATTTAAAATTTTTGGTAAAAATATGAAACCTTGTCTATAATATATCAAATAACAATACCTGGAGGAATGTAGCCTGCAGATCCTTTGAGTGCATTTGTGGAAGTAAAATTTGGATCCTCAATATTTGCAAAGCATATAGTAGCAATGCCAAAGTCTGCTAAATGTGTTGTCATATCTTCATTAAGAAGCACATTACTAGGTTTCAAATCAATGAATCACTTGCACAAAACAATGGTGATGAAGATATGCCATGCCCTGGGCAATGTCTATTGCTATATTCACCCACTAAATCAAACTCACCTCATTTTTTGCATCTCTACTAGGATATAACCACTTTTCTAAAATTTCATTTGACATTAATGGAAATACCAAAGATTTGAAATGTAGTTGTGAATAAGATGATATTAATTGAATCAAATTCCGGTGCCTCACTTTCCCCAAAACATTTCACTCTCTATCAAAACTATTGTGAGCTCCTTCATTCTCCAAATTGAGAAGCTTGACAACAATGATTGTGCCATCATTAAGAATTCCTTTGTACACTTTCCCAAAACTACCAACTCCTAACAAGTTGACATCACTAAATTCATTTGTTTCACCCATGATCTCTATATGAAACTTCTCGATCACCGCCATTGAAATGTCCTGAAGCATCTCTCACAATATTTCTCTTTCTATTTTGTCTCCATAAGAGTCCAAAATACAAACACCATACTATAATTGTAATAACTGAAACCAAAGGTATGCAAACTCTTTTGAAATAAAAAAAAAAAAAAAAAAAAAACTTTTATGTTTGCTAGTAGAGTATGGCTGCAAATTTACCCAACTTCCACAAAGATCAACATTTCCCATAAATGTAGTGGCACTCAGATTCTTGAAAACACCACCTTAAGGTACTTTCCCCGACAACTTGTTAAAAGAAAAATTCAAATGGTTAAGCATTTTGAGATTTTTCAATGATAAGGGTATTTCACCTGACAGGTTGTTGAAGGATAAATCCATATCTTGAAGATTTTGAAGCTCGCTCAATGAAATTGATATTGAACCTTCAAGTTTGTTGTGAGAAAGATATAGGTATTCTAGTACTTCACAACTTCCAAGTACACTTGGAATGCTCCCTATTAAATGATTTGCAGAAATGTCTATAGCTTGAACCTTAATCATCTTGTTTAGTTCCAAAGGTAGAAAGCCTTGCAATAAATTGTTTGAAAGATTGAAATAGAAAGCTATATTTTCAAGCCCTGTGACCTCAAAAGGTATAGACCCGCTGAGCCTATTATATGATAGATCTAGCTGTAATAGCTTTAGACAATTCCCTAGACTTGTGGGGATATTCCCTAATAGTTGGTTCTGATTGAGATATAGAGATATTAGCTGCTGGAGGTGGGAAAGAGAAATTATTTCCTCGGAGATCTAGGAGCCCTAAACTTTTGATTTTCCCTATCTCACTTGGGATACTTTGTTGCAACTTGTTGAATCCCAGAAAACGCCTCTCCAACTTTTGAAGCATATTAAGTGAAGGAGGGATTGCCCCTGTAAAATTATTCCCTTGTAAATCAAGCAATGTTAAACCAGTTAGGTTTCCAATCTGTGGAGGTATTTCTCCAGCCAATTCATTGCTTCCCAAGTAGATGACATCCATTTTTGTAGAGAGGTGATCAATAGAAGATGGTAAACGTCCCCTGAGACGATTATAGGATAACGCTATTGCTTGCAGATTCGAAGGGCAGTAAGAATGGGCAAGCTTGTTGTGCTGCCGCTAATTAATTGATTGTTTTCTAAGTAAAGGTGCTCGAGTTGAGTCAACTTACCCAATTCCATGGGAACTATTCCGCTGAGCTGGTTTCTCCCTAATTCAATCACTCGAAGCTTCGTGCAATTGAAGAGGGAAGCGGGAATGCTGCCACTCAACTGATTACCAAATAGATATAGTTTTGTCAACCGAGTTTTCTCGAGACAGAAATAAGCTGGAATGTGTCCCGTTAATTGGTTGTCAGCTAGAGTCAATTAACGGAGACTTGAACAGTTTGAAAAGGAGGAAGGAATTTGACTAGTCAGACTGTTGTTCCACATATTGATGACACCGACTCGACTTAGTGTAAGATTTTGAGATACACTGATCTAGATCTGCAAAACAATAAACATGCTTGCAAGAGAAGGAAGGAAGCGAGCAAGAATTGAGAAAAGAATGAAATTGATTCTACAATATTAGTTTTAGAATAAATACATAAAAGCAACTAAGTTAAGCTTAGTTGTACATGCAATAACTAAAGCTAACTAAAGCTAAGTGTGCTTTATCTTATTTTAATGTGTACATGTGCCACATGCAAGCAATAAGTTAACTGGAGCTAATCTAGGTGCATGTACACCAACACAGCTAGTCTAAGTGCATGTACACCAACACCCCCCCTTAAGCATAACTTAGGTGAGTGTGATGCAAAATAAATGAGTCTCGACAACACGGCCATTTTAGGTACCCCTATACAATGCATAAAAAAGTAGGAAAGAGGGAAAACCCAGTGTTTGATCCGGGTTCGGAAGTGCGAATCTGAGCAATCTTACGTCACGACTTACGGAGGTCTTGGAGACCAGCCTGCAGGAGATCTTTTGCTTCAGATTGAGAGCCACGGGTTTCGAAATGGCGACCGGTGTTGTTCTTTGTTTTCATTTTTCTTGTCTTGGAGCATCAAGCCTCCGGACTGGTTGCCCGGCCGGGTCGGGTGCTCGAACATCAGTCCGATTTCGCCTTGATGAGGTTTGCAGACATTTAGCTTCACCCTGAACCAGCAGTTGTTCATCATACCCATAACGTTCCATGTGAGATCCTTGGGTTGCGTATTCATGGCTTCATCCCAAGCCCTGACAGCGATCTCCTTCGCAGCTAACAGCTCCATGACTTCGACATCCAGCTCCCAAAAGCACCAGCACCAGTGCTTGTTGTATTTCGTGGGTTTTTCTGGGCGATTCACTGTACATAGCTTCCACGTTTCCCCGCCATTGAACGTTATTTATACTCTTATAACTTTTCACCTGCCGCCAGAATATGCGTATCCTCGCAGAGTTTAAGGTCTCTGCATGGTAGCAGAATTGATCGGCAAGATTTCCTCATGGCACGGCGTTGTGATGACAAAGTTTATGTTGAGGTCATTGATGATGTATTCTGGTTTTTGCCACTAGCCTTCCGAATTCGCTATATCGGCATCGACATGAGAAGGCAGAACACGGTTTTCATTAAAATGATAAAAGTTATCGGATTCCCCAGACATGACCACGATGCGCTTCAGCCATTTCACCATTCGGCCTACGATAAATCCCGGAATTATCAATCTCACCGGAAACCCATGATCCGGCTGCAGAAATTCGCAGTTCTGCAAATACGCGAGCATCAAATCCCTCGACTCGTCCATGGCGATGTCGACTGAAACGCTGGTCGCATACTTGCAACCCCCTCCGCCGGGCAGATCCTCGGCCCCTTCAAAGCACACGTAGCGCGTGCCTTTCTTTTTGTAATTTTGTGGATCAGATCCATGCATCATATAAGCATGCATGGGCATGGATGGCTCCATAGCTAAGAGTGCTTACGGATCTTCCTCAAACAGAGGGATAGAGGCAGGATCATCAAGGATATCACTCATGCTGCGCCATTTTTGTGTTGAAGGTGGTCGATAATCTTCCGAACTACGTGTAGAAGTATGATCTCGATGTTCAACAACTGGTGGTCTAACAGTGGTCACAGGAAGATACTCATCGTCATCAGAATGCTGGTCTAAAGTTTCATCTGCATACTCATCAATGAGCGGTGATGGAAACTTGGTAACAAGTTCATCTACTGGTGCATGCAAAATATCTTCGTCAAACTTTACACTCCTTTCTTCATTTGCATGCGTAAGTAGCAAAATAGAATCTGATTGAGGAACAAAATCAGAAAATGTATACAGACAAGATTGATCATTTACCTTGCCAGATGCAATCTTCAAATTGGTTTGCATGTCATAAATGCTCACAGAATCTGGGGTAAATTCCACTTTCCTTCCACTGTCTGTGTGTGTCATCTGATACACTGAGAGAAGATTCACAAAAAGCCTTGGAATATGCAAGACATTTTCAAAACTTCCATCTTCGAATTGCACTCTTCCTTGTCCAGTTGCTGCAACTGCAGAATTATCCCCCATGAGAATGGGAGGACCTGAGTATGCATGTAGAGAAGAAAAGGATTTCTTTGAAGAAGCCATATGATGTGAAGCTCCTGAATCGATGATCCATTCTTGTGGTGTAGAATGAAGAGCAATCAAAGCATGCCCGTTACCTCTTGGATCTGGTGCTTTTTCTCCAGACTTCTTCTTAGCATTCTCAGGAATGTGGTCTCCAAGATTGTGTTGCTGGAGTGTTTGCGCCATAAGATCTATAGTCTTCTTCATGCATGCAGATTGAGGATGAAAAACACGGTGGCAATAATTGCACATTGATTGCCCTTTCATTCCTTTCCTTTCCTTTGAGCCAGATGATCCATCAGGGGGATTGGGATGCCCTCTCTTTCTTGGATCAGGATCCTTCTTCCCTTTTCCTTTCTGATGGTCTTTGGAATTTGCCTTTCCTTTTGCATGCACAGTAAGTGCATGCGCTTTGGAATTTTTAAGTGTGCCCATTTTGATGAGCTTATCTTGCTCATGCATCAAAGACTAAATGAAAGAATCCAGTGAGGGCATCTTCCAAGCTGTACCAGTTGCAGATCTGACTGTGTGGAATGTAGAGATGAATACTGCATACTCTGGACCAAGTTTTGATAAAATGGAAAGAATCAACTGATTTTCTTGCTTGGATTTGTCGATCCCGCATCCTTTCAGCTGAACCAACAAGGCTTTATACCTTGTGAAAAAATATTGAATGTTCTCAAAGTTTCTCGGATCTAATGAGTTTAACTCATTTTCGAGAATGTGACCTTGCATTTCATCTTGTTTTCCAAACAATCCTTCCAAAATTTTCCATACTTCATTTGGAGTTGAATATGATTCAACATGAAATAGCAGTTCCGAAGAAATAGATAAACATAGGATGCCGAAGGCCTCGTCGATTGAAATATCTTGTTTTCTCCATTGCCGATGTTGGTTCAACTTCCGTTTCCATGGTTATTTGAAATAAGCCTCTACTTCTGAGATGAAGTTGAATCTTTGGCTTCCATTCGAAATAATTATATGGAGTGAGAATCGCCGATTGTGGAAACTCCAATTTAGACTCCATTCATTGTTGTTACTTCAATCTTCTAAACCTGCAAATAAAATTGTTTATGCACTAATTAACTGAACCCAACAGTAGTGCTTTTGTTCCACACAAAGCACATTATCGGGTGTTAGAGCTACCAATTTCGAACTCAAACGGTCGTGATTTTCTGCACTGCTAGTTCCACAAAAGCATATTATCCGTTGATCTGTAGTTCTGTGTCAGACACCGCGAACTGAGGGATTCTCATCCCCGTAGTATAAACGGGCCACAATTTCGCCTGGAAAACCATAGAAATTTGGGCATGACTTTGTTGTCCAGGGTTATTGGTTAAACACTCTCGCAGTTGAATTTTTTTTGAAGAGTTTTTCCCCGGCAACCATAGAAATTTGGGCATGACTTTGTTGCCCAGAATTCTCGATTAAACACTCTCGCAGTTGAATAAATTTTTTTTGTAGAGTTTTTGGGTTACGTGATTCTCATTTCCGAAATGAAAGACGAATAGTGGACTGTGAAATTTTGGCATGACTTTGCTGCCCAGAATTCTTGATTAAACACTCTCGCAGTTAAATATTTTTTTGAAGAGTTTTTGCGTTACGTGAAATTGTGACTTTCTACGTCTTTCTCATTTCGGAAATGAAAGAAGAATAGTGGACTGTGAAATTTGGGCATGACTTTGCTGCTCTGAATTCTTGATTAAACACTCTGGCAATTTAATATTTTTTGAAAATCTTTTGGTTACGTGAAATTGTGACCTCGTTAGACAATGGTGAATGAAAGAAGAATAATGGACTGTGGAACGATATGTAAAAATTAAGGGTCAAAACCCTGTTTCTCCTTTTAATGATTCAAAGTAGCATGGCGAAGGGACTTGCGAAAGGAATGCTGAACGTAATCGAGGGCGGATACATCACAAAAACAAACATATTGTACAGGGTAGGTTGTGTGTAGAATTTTGATTAGACTTGTTGGTTATTGGTTGCTCAATTAAGGAAAAAAAATGAGTGAAGTTTACCGTGATGACTCTCACTGTTTTATTTATTTTTTTGTTATTTTATTTTATTGGATCCATTAGATTTAGAATAAGGCTTTATGGTGTTTTCTGTTGCTTAATTTAATTAATAAATTTTGAAAAGTATGAACTGGTTCTTACATTTGAACAAATTCTATAAGTTTTTATGTAGTAAGTAAATGTGAAAGTGGATGATTTATATAGAAAAAGAAAAACTAGTTTTTTTAAAAAAATATTTCGAAAATTTTAAGGTATTTAAGGTATTTAAATCATTGTATTACTTAATTAATTTTGTTGAATTGTAGACATTGAATTATTTAAATTCTAAATTTTTATGACTTTCATAATAAAGTTAATTTCGCTATGTTAAGTTTCTATAAATTTGATGATGACAACAAAGTTAGTATTTTAGTTGAACTGGATTTAATGAATAACAATAGCTTGTGATGGGTACTAAGGTGATTTAAAAAAGAATTTATGAATTCATTACAAAATTCAAAATAATAATTTATTAATTTACTCATACACATGTGAGAGTTGGTTATAATCTAATAATGAGGTTGATCAATATATTGTTCAATTTGTTCAACATATGTAATACACTTTGAGATATTTATTAGTTGTAGTATTTAAAAAAAAATAGAATTAAATTAATATTTTATAAATATAATTATATTAGTATTAAAATTATTATTGTATGTCTTCATATTAAATTAATATTTATAACGTAATAAGGCTATAAATTAAATCAATATTATTAGCAAAATTTAATATTTAATGTATATTAATTTAATGTTTGAATAATAATGAAATAAAACTAGGAAATAATAATTCATATTGATATTATATAATCAAAAATAAAATTCCAATTTTTAGATTTATTTGTATCTCTACCATTGTATAACACTTATATTCAGACTCAAGTTAACGGAGTCAAAATAAATTTATTTGTTGAATCTACAAAAATTAGGATGGTTTGCTATCAAGAATAACCCTTAGTTTTTATGGATTTTACATTAACACTGTATGGTACCAAGTTACTTAGAGTAGCCCTTAGTTTTTATGGTTGCAAAAACACAGTAATGGGCAGTAGTGGACATGGAATGCTTATAGAGATTGGGTTAAAAATAGTCATCATTCCCCTCTAATAATGGTAGATTCTATATTGATACATAATTTTGTGTTCTAGATGCTAAACTTAACATATAATTAAATAGTTTGAAGAATGAGTATACATTTCCCAAAATACTTGACCTAAATTCAGCAATACTAAAAAAAATTTGACACTGTGCACTTATAAGAAATTTAACACTGTGCACTTATAACTTTCACGTTTTTCTAAATAAAAATTTATTTATGAATTCACAAATTATACACAAAAGTACTAAATCCGTCCATTGAAACACTGTAAAATTCAATTAATTATTCTCTCTGAAATAAAAGAGTTGTATTCAAATGCGTCGTACTATACATACATATATAATGTGACATGCATTCAAATTCATATAGAGTTTTTGTCTGATTCAAAGTTTATTATTTAGAGAAAACAATCAAAAAAGCACAAATATCTGGTACTGGAGGATAGATATGATTGGTGGAACCTAAGTTTGGATAAGGTTTGAAATGTACTTCCAGTTTATGTTGGATTGAAGAAGCTCGAAAGGTTTAAGAATTGTCGGAACTAAGGAAAAAATTAGATTCGGCTTTTGGATTGGCATCTACAGGTAGTTCTTATCATTTTCCATTAATTGACATTTATTGGCATCTACAGGTAGTTCTTATCATTTTCCATTAATTGACATTTGCAGGTGCAGGTAGTTCTTGTTATTTTCCATTAATATTATTATTTTCCATTAAAGTTATTGCTTGCCTAGATATTTGAATCTTTAAAACAAATCTATACCTTTAAACATAAAATTTAAGAGGTTAGAATTTATAATATTTTGTTCACCATATATTAGTTAATTAATTAATTGAATTTTGTAATTAATTAATTGAATTTTGAGGTAAGGGGATTTCTAGATATGAATAACAAATCACATAGCCTAAAACAATATCAGATCCATAAATGTAAATGTACAGGTTATTACTGACATTTATGTACAGGTTATTACTGACTCAAATTAAAATAGTCTTTAAATTATTAAAAACAGCCAAATACATGCATTGGGTTGTATAGTGGTCCATTGCAAGATTAGTACAAATCAGATAATGATTAGATAATCAGAGATATCACCCATCAATCAATAAAATTTAAGATAAATACACTAAAATATTAAAAAATAATAATTTGAATTATTTTGTTAATGTTTACTTTGGAATTAATGGTTTAATTTTTAGTCAACTCTGCGAATGATTCAGAGTCAAACGCATATCGAATGCGTAATACTGCCTGCGGCTGGATAATAAGGATCAAAAGGCTCTCGCTTCTATAATGACTCAAGTTAGTATATCTTTTAGATATGGAAGGTTATGTCAAACCAAATAGTTGGTGGAACGCATTGTAAAAGAGGTTAGTGAAAGTCAATTAACATGCGGAGGGCATGGCAAGTTGTTGAAAGTTGTGTATAGAAGTATAATCACTTAATTGGTGCTGGTGGGCACTAGTGAGTTAATTAAAGAAGGTAGTGAGTGAAGTCAGATAGACATCATTACATATTTGGATTTTTATTGTATAAACTTTTTTTCAAGTGTAGTTTTCTTATTTTAATTTCAATCTATAAGACATAGAAGGAATTTTTTTTAAGTGTAGTTTTGTCATTTTAATTTCAATAGGAATCGAATTAGTCTTTATTTACAATTTTCCTCTTTCTCAGACACCATTTCCATGGACTGTTTCAATGTCAATCTACAAAACATAAAAGAAGTCAATTTAATCTTTATTCACAAATTTCTTCCTTCTCAAGACGGCCCCCATGGACCTCTACATATAACACATGGCATGTCATGGCGAGAGGAGAAGCACACATTCAATACATAATAAATATAATGCTTATAGTAGGTAATGTGTATTGAGGTACGGGGGGACATTTTAATTACAACTACCTTGAGGTGTTGCATTGTAGATGGAATTTGAATTGTTATTGTGTATGTATAAGGGTGCACATTGTTTTAAAAGTATTTTGGATTTAAGTTGTTGGAGTTGATCACATGAAACATGGTCTTCTTTTTGCGTGTAGAGAGAACCTTGAATGTTATGGGTGTGGAAACTATGAAAATGTCAAGAATGGGGTAAATTTAGAGATAGGAGGAAGAGGAGGTTGCAAGGAGGAATGATCATTTAAGGAAGCACATTTTAAAGGTGTCAAGAAAAGGCATTTAGGGAGATTTTCCATGGAGAATAGAGAACTCTTAAAGAATAAGACTCTAGCTTGACACTTTTAACAAAACAAAGGAGGGCATCATGAAAGGCCTATTATTCTTTGTGATGTTGAACACATTGGTGGGTGGCATTTACAACCATTTTAATGGAGGTAAGATCATAACCATCCACAACATTTGTGCTCTAGAGATCCACAAGAATGTAAGACAAGGGGTAGATTATTTTTCTCAAGGATGTTTCTCAGTTCATTGAAGGTAACATCCATGTTGAAAGAGGCTCCAGTAGTGTGAGTAGGATGTTAGCGACACCCATAATCAAATGCAATAGAACAAGAATCATAACAACTTCTAGATCAATCGGTAATAATTAGGATTCTTGTTTCCAAATAAAGAATATGAAATTGTCCCTTCCTTGCAAAATGAACAAGGATTAAGATCTTACTTGGTAGCTTATATAAGGTCATTGAGGAAATGTAATTTAAATAGAAAGACGTAAATTACCATGGATATTAATATGATGGAACCAATAGACAAGCAGATCATGAGCTGTCTCATAATGCATTAATGGAATTGTGTGGTATCAGAACCAAATTGAATCACTTATAATGAAATTCAAGAAATTGATTCAACAACATTAGAGATATAGAAAATATTTTGCATAAACATGTGTTCTCACATAACTAAAGGTCATTGTATTAATAAAGAGATAAATGGAAACAACATGGATAAGTTGATGTTGTTCCTATGGATTCATAGAAATAAGTCATAGATGAACAATACATTCAAGAAGAAAGTTTTTACTTGGCAAAATGGGTCATGGTTGAAGAAGGAAATACTAAAACACTCCTTTACATTAAGGATCTATGATCAACACTATCATTGGAAATCAATCTAAAGAAAAAAATACTTATTTGGAAGTATCATGTAAACAATAAACTAAGGTGAAAGAGGAGGAGGAGGATGCCCAAAGTCAACTGGAGCATGGAAAAATACATGTTGTCAATGGGTTTCCTAACAATGGTAATATACGATAGTTGATAAGGACTACAAAAGATTTTTATAGGTTTCACCCTTAAAAGAACACATTTGGTGTAATAAGCCATGTTCATTTTTAAAATGTATTGGGATAAATAGAAAGGAGGAGACAAGATGATACACTAACATTCTATTTTTATAGGAATTCTAATCCTTAGCTAATTGTGTTAATATTTAGGAGCCCACTCATTAAGGTGTTATGCATCTACTTTCTTTATGGGAGGACTTCTTTTATTTAGTGAAGATATTTATTCACTAATAGAGGCCAATACTTTTTGGGTGGTTAAAATACTTCCCTAGTCCATTGGCCTTATCTTTAACAACTTCCTTTGGACTCATTCCTCCCCTTTCTCATACTTGTCATTCTATCTATTTCACCACCACTAGATAGAGACAACCTGGCCAATATTGGATGACTATGCACCCCACAAACTTCAACATTCCTTGTTCTTAGTGGGAATTTATTGATGTTCACCACACTAGGCTTTGAGAAGGTAACTTTTACAGGGATTTATAAGGATTTTCCTAGATATAATTAACTTGAACACTTTTTAGATACACCACCTCTTCTTATTGATCAAACACTTTGTTCTTATCCTGAAATGAAGTATACATTATAATGGAAATTTTTTTTCAATCCCTAATAAAGTAACATTGTCACATACTACACTGGTCTAATTTGTGTAAAAGTACTTTGGGGTCTTCACTATGTTCTTCATCAACTAAACACTTATATAGCAAGTTAGAATCAATGTAAACGATGGTATACATTCTAGTTTGGAAATGGTAGTTCCATGTAGTATAGTCACATGGTTATTTCTTTGGCTAATCAAAAGTGTTGAAGAGATTCTTTAAACAATCAAAATTTCAAAATTTCCCATCATGTTTCTAAAATCAATGTGACAGCGGATTGTGACAAGTTGTAATGAGACTTATTAATTTTTAACCTCCAAGTAGAAGACATATATGGGCATAATCTCCTTTTGGTTAGGAATCTAGAAATCAAATTGTTTTGTCCGAGTTTATGGCTACCCTATTCATTCTATGCAATTTCAGAGTGGTTAAACAAGGATAATCATTTGCATCCATTGTTTTTATTTTTGCATTGGATAGCTTTTCGAATATCTTGGAGTGGCTTTAAGAAAGGGTATATAATAGAACATGAAATAGAAGTTGATAACCAATTATTTTCTAATGATACCACTAATCTATTGGCGTCAATGTTTTTTAAACCAAAATGAGAATTTATGGAGAATCAGTAACTTTGAGAGATCAGTTGCGAGTATTGCACCAAGAAAAACTATTTCATAAATGCCACAAATGAGCCAATTACAACATGTCTCCAAAGACTTGAACCCACATAGCTATGGAAACAAATTGTTTACCAAACCTCACAAGTTAAGATTATTTGAATCGGCTCAATGTTAATACACTAAGAAAATTGTTAAAAGATTTCATTTTGATATCTTTTCTGACACTTCTAGAACAAGCATGTACTTCGAAAATTTCTTAGTTGTGCCCCCATGGATCAATAGTTATTAGAGATATTAACAATCTCTTATTAGGAGAATCAAAAACTTCACATACTTAGGATTTCCTATGGGGTCCTAGCTATAGAATGACATATTGGATGATGTTTCTTGATAAACTAAAGTAAACCCCTTGACACTTGACCATCTATACCTTGTGTATAAGTACTTCAGGGTTTTCACTACATTCTCCCTCAACCAAAGACTTATATAGGAAAGCTAGAATGAATTTAAAAAATGCTACACATTCTAGCTTGGAAATAGTAGTTCCATGTAGTGTAGTCACACGGTTATTTCTTTATCTAATCACAATGGTTGGAGAGGTTCCTTAGACATTATGTTTCAAAACTTTAATCTGAAAGAGGATTGTGACAAGATATAATGAGACTTACTAATTTTTATCTTCCAAGTAGAAGGCAACTATGGCCATAATCTCCTTTTGGATAGGAATCTAGAAAACAAATTGTTTTGTTCTAGTTTATGGCTATCCGAGTTATTCTATGCCAATTTAAGAGTGGTTAAACAAGGATGCCCATTTGTACCTATCGTTTTTATTTTGGGACTAGATAACTTTCCTAATACCTTAAAGTGGCTTAAAGAAAGAGTATTTAAGTGGCACATGAAGCCAAAGTTGATAACCAATTATTTGTTAATGATACCTTTGATCTTATGGGCTCAATGTTAATACATTAGGCAAATTCTTAAAAGGTTTCATTTCATCTCTTTTTTTACGCTTCTAGAGCAAGAATCCACTCTCAAAATGTCTTGGTTGTGCCCCCATGACTCCATAGTTGTTAGAGATCTTGATAGTCTTTCTTATTAGAAGAATCAAAACCTTCACATTATTAGGATTTCCTATGGGCTCCTGCCTATTATAATCACATATTGGATGATGTTTCCTAAGAAACTAAAACAAAGCCCTTGACACCCGACCTTTGATACACCTTAACTCAATAAGCTACAAAGTAATAATCAAAGCTAATCTTAATTAAATGACTAATTATGTCAACACCATGTTGGTTTATCCAAATATAAGGATGATCATATTGTTAAAATTACTTTTTTATACTAAATTTAGGAAACATGTGATCAACAAAATCACAAATTTAAGCTAGTTAATTTGACTACAATAGGTGTTCCTATTTTCTATTGAATTCTAAGTGTTAGGGACCTCAAATTACAAAAACATGTGTAGGATATTCTTAGTACTTAGTGTTCAAACATGGAAGCAGGTTGTTTACAATAAATTTCTTAGTGGCTTGTATCTATAAATAGTCTCTTATTTGTTACCCATATTTTCCGAGTAAATACACATTATACAAATTTATCTTCCATTAATGGGATAAAATAATCTCTCACCTTTTCCTTAACCTACGGGGAAGAAGACGAGGATTAAATATGTAAGATAATAAATGAAAATGCATTAAATGATCAAGAACACTACTCCAAGATCAAGTGTATGCAACGAAATTCTCTTTCTTTCCAAGAAGAAGTTAGGTTGTGAATCTCTTTCCTTTTGTTGAAGAACATAAGGTGCCATATGCCTTTCAATATTAAATATGAGTTTTGGGATAGGTAATTCTCATAATGGTCCCTACCCCATGGACATAAATTACCATTACACCTTGCAGGGAAGTATCATCACACCACCTTCCCACTCATGAATATTACAATGATATGTACTGATAAATCCAACTCTAACACCTTGTCTCTCCACAAATTTGGAAGAGGGTCTAGTGGGAGCATGATAGGGTTCATAAAAAATTAGCATACACTTTAAAGATAAATGGATTTTGAAGTAATTCATTTCCCTACTTTTTGCAATAGAGTTATGCCATTAAGCATAACTTTTTGATGTGTAGTTGGACTTGAATGATATCATATAGTAACTTGAAGCTCTTATTAGAAAATTATTATATCAAATATTTCTATTACAATTGACATTATGAAATTTTATTTGGTCCAAATTTATTTAAATTTAAAAGATGAGATGGGCAAGGTAAAACAAGTTAGGAGTGCAATTCAACTATTATGTGAGACTATAATTTTATTTATTTATTTTTAAACTAGAATGAGAATTACTAGAGAATCCATAATTTTGGAAGATCAATTACAACCATTACACCAGATACAACTATTTCATAAATTCTGTTGTCACAAAATCACACACTAAGGGCTGCAACCTAGTGAGATCTTATGCAACTGTTTCAGACCAGGCTTTAGACCAAAGATTAGCCTCCTTGGTC
>APFE031147636.1:2775-18154 GCA_000404065.3 Pinus taeda | reverse complement strand
AACAACGCATAATCACCATACTTTTCAAATGAGCAGGAAACCTTATGAGCTGAACAGGTGTCTGCAGTTGCTTGTTGGCCCTTAATATAATATGTTTTCCGTCATCCTGAAATATAGGAAACTGTTCCTGTTTGTTAGTCTTTGATTTGCCTCACCATATTCGAATCTAAAAGAGCTTGCCTTTTATCCTTAATTGACCAAAATAGAGCGGACTGCCACATATTGGATGTGCTGTAGGCTATACTGATAGATAGGTGTCTCTCTTTCAAGTTTCTCAGTCATCTCACCAGCATAACTGCTTTGTGTTTAAAACCATCACCTACAGCAGTTTCGTAGCGCGCTACGAAACTGCTGTGTGATTGAAAACACAATCTTCCTTTCATAGCTAAATGATTGCCAGTGTGTAGCTTCAACATCAGCAAGGTCCGAACACTGACCATCTTTCTCATGTAACTGTCCTGTTGTTTCAATACCTGCTTCCTTATGTATTGAATTGAAATCTGCATTAAACTCATGTTTGGCTCTGCCATCTGAAATTGTTTCCATTTCTGATCCCTTAAGCGCACAAAACAATGGCGCATTCCGTAATCTGAATCGAGCATATCAGCTTTAAGTAAGAATCTTTATTCTTACAGAACCCATTTTCCAAAGATCACTAAACAAGACGTAAATATGCCTCTGCAAGATGAGCTCATAACAAACACTATTGATATGGAATACATTCCAAATCAATTAGGTTAAAACAGCTTATAAAACCTTTACAAGGCTACCTGCTGTATAACTTAAAGTCTTGCAACAAACATAGAAAGTAAAATCATTGACCCCAGGTCCCACTGAGATAACCTCACTAGAAGAATCCACCGCAGGGATAAAAGGAAATTTTGGTGGAAGGAAAAGACGAAGCTCTCCCTTTTGTATTTTCCCATTTACCGAATTCAGACTAGTTGCCTCCAACTTAATCAATAATTCACCTTTCTTTGGAGCGGGGATTGGAACATCCACGGACTGGAGAGCGCCAGCGCCTCCCTCGTATCCACTGTACTGAACAGACTTCATAAGTTTTCCAGCTATTTGCACTGCGAATTAAGCAGGGTTTCTATCCAATTCGACAACCAATTTCGAATTGTTGTCACCAATATTTTACTGTACAAAATAAAGCTGGCTCAAAAATCCCAATCTCATGACATATGGCTTTCTGTTGTATTCTTGTCATCACCTGTAATATCCAACACGCGAATTCCAGTTTCTCTGCAATCACTAATTGCTCTATGGACCTCTGGTGTGCCTGACCGACTACTAGGAACAAAAAGCTTATGACATGATATCCAAATGATCCATAATAAAAATGCTCTGCGACCGCCATCAAATGAACTGTGTTGTAATTGTTTGCTTTTATGCGAGGGAGTACATTTTCCGTAAACTCCACCTATGATGTTACACGTGGTTCTATGCCACTCATTCCTTTATGAGCTTTATAAATTTGTGGCGCCTCAGGCTTTGATGGCCGGGGATATTTGAATTCATACCTTTTTTATGACAGAGCACCCCCATTTGAAACCTCCGAGCACGCTCCTCAGCTGCCTGAGTACTCTGAGAGCTTTCACGCAATCTTCGTTGATAAGAAAATTTATACAATTAGAAGCTAACATATTATATTGCAAGTTGCAGGCGGTAAACAACCTTGAGACAAGAAGCCCTGTTGTAAAGATAGAGAAGAGTCTCCTTCCAATTCTTAATGAGACCCTGGCACAATTTGGAGAGATGTTGAATCAACACATAGATGCATGGGAGAAAGAATGCCATCGTCAGGGAGGAACCGAAACTCATGAATTCATTATTTTCTCTCACTGACTGTACTTCACATGAAGACCACGATTTGCCCAATGACATAGAGTTTCTTTAACGATTCCTAGCCCTGAAGAATTCTAATTTCGCAGGGATCACAATTTCTCTGCACGGTAGCTATCTAAGGAATTGCAAAATTTATAGATCATAGGATCCTTTTGTACAGGTTAATTATCTTTCGTACACATGAGTATGGTACCATATAGCTCTTCAGGCAAATTCCTTGTGATGCAGAGCTTGTGGGAACGTGGATTGCGCAATTCTACTTTCAGTTTTCCTTCCCCAAACTGTTCATCTGATACCTTTATCTCTCATGTCATATTATAGCAAATGCGCAGTTACGATTTCTCTTCCCTTAATTGCTGATTGAAAATTTTAACACTGCTTGAAACTGCATCATTCAACTAAAACAATGATTTGGGAGGTGGTGCTGCAACCATCAATTTTAAAACATCCCTCCTGGAACCATGCATATCCCACATTGATACACGATGAGTAATTGCTTGGAATTGAAATTGAACTCCTGTAGGATTGACATCGCTTTGCCACCTAATACAGACTGATCTCCATGCACTAAGCAGTTCATAACTAACTGGATGGATGATCTTGGAGAGCTCATGCTAGTCTCCTCTACACTCATACGTGATGCTCAATGACCTTATGGTCTGCTAGATCTTTCTTGGCCTGATGTGCTTGCTCAGATTCAGACAAGGATGTGCTGTCATATCCACCAAGCTGCATAACATGAGTAGAAAGGCAGTAGACCAACCAAAGTAACTTCATACTTAAAAGCAAGTATGTGGTTGACCAATAATGAAGAATCAATACCTTAACCATTTCTGTTTCCAACTTCCTTTCAACCCAATTCACAAGGGAAAAGGATGATATAACAGATACATGCAAAGAATTTAAATATTTATTTTTGGAAAAGGAATTCGAAGCCAAAGCTCAAACTTTGATTTCAGTTTACGCTACGAAAACACTTGAACATTATGCGCTGCGAAACTGTTAAAGAGTATTCCTGCACTGCAAAAACACCTTGTCCTTAGGCTAGGCTAAACAATTTTTTGGCAATAGTATTTTCAGTGATAACAAATTCCATAAATGATCTAGTTACAACATAGATAGAGAAATGAATTATTCGCTAAACCGCTCAAGCTAAGATCCTTTGACTACGTGATACCATAATTTATAATATTTGGGAAATTTAAATTTTCATCTCCATCTTTTTATCAATCAAGACAAATTTATGTCTACATAGTTATTTATTTAAGTTTAATTGATTTTAATTCATATTTTGAAAGACACACTTTTAATTTTTATATCTAAATATAACTATTATATTTCTTTATTAGTAGTCCTCTATGTAATGATTTATTCCTAATATTATTTTTATAAACCACGGTTATGCATAACTAATGCATTCCCAAATAACCTTATAGAATTTAGAAGTGAAGCAATTTAAACCTAAAGATTTATCATCCATCACAACTTTAAGCACTTCGATGAGCCCTTTGATTGGAAGAAGGGAATGACATTGAGCTTTTAGTGACTCCAATAGTTTGGATGATCTAGACGGATATTGGTGCCCACCATACTATTCCACTTCGACCCCCAACACTGTCTCTTTTAGTTTTTTGATTTCCTTAATTGTAGCACAACTTACTATTTTTAGCAGTTTTTTGGGTCCTAAACTTCTGGAGCCGTTTTGAGGCCCTAAATGACATTTTTATTAGAAAATTGCTAGATTTTTTTTTTCGATAAAATCATTTTTTCTGTCATAGTCCTCAGAGAGATCTTTCCAATGAGGTATCATGCGTGTCAAACAGAGATAATGTGACCAAGTCATGACCCTCGGAAGTCAGTTGTCCAACTAACCCCAATGGGGCCCATAAACTCTTGGTGTTACATCTCCTCAAGTTAGGGTTTTGGTTATTTAGGGTTTTCTCTTATTGTTCAATAATAAAAATTCCCATGAGCCTCACTGTAACACAATTCAAAGGCATGTAGCCACCACATCTCTTCTTAGAGTTAAGCTACCATCGCCCGAGCTTGTTTATTTCCGTTTATGTTTGTAAGAATATTTCAATATTTTACATTAATGAAATGAAGTATTATTTCTAATGCATCATTGTATTTATGATTATATTTGTAATTTGTTGTGTTCTTGTTTAAATCCAAATCAGTGGTATCAGAGTGGTATGCTCTTTCTCTATTTTTCTTTGCATGTCCCCAACGAGGTTGGGATATAAGGAGTTAGGGCTTGAACTGGTCAAACCTTTGCAAGACCAGCCTCACAAATCTTTACAACCTCCTATGGTAGATGAAAAGAAAGATGAGGGGCCAGACGATCCTATCAAAATATTTCTTGAAGAAGCCCTCGAGCGAAAAAGGACCGCGATGATTGACAATGTTTCCCAGATCCTTCAATGGCTACCCAGGGGTGACACATCTAATAGCTACTCTGGAAACGCCACACCCTTTAAGGTACAATTTAACTTTGAAATCTCGATATTCAAGGGTTTGATAGATGCATATATCATAGATAAATGGTTAAATCTGCTAGAATTGCATTTTTCTGTTCATGATTTTTCCAGCCAGGAAAAGGCTACTTTCGCTCTTCTTAAAGCAGCCCCACACATTAAGGACTGATTGGAAACCTACTGCGAGTAGCATGATGAAAGTACGAACTCACTGTTTTCAGCCACTCCCACTTGGAATCATTTTGGGATGCCATCAAGGAGCAGTATTACCCTATCGGGAGCTATGAGAACAAACACATAAAGTGGACCAAGTTGTGGGAGGGAAGGGACCAAGATGTGCCAAATATTACCAATGTTTTTCATACCCTACACACGAAGTTAGGCATCAAGGATTACGAGAAACATTTGGTACTCAAGTACCTCGACTGCCTACATAGATACATCCAGGACGAGATGGAGTTCCTAGACATCTCTTCGCTCGACAGGGCATACCAATCCACTATCAAGATTGAGCATAATTTTAAACAAAAGAAGTGAGACTTTGGATCCATGAATCTAAAGAAAGGGAAAGGCTTCCACAAACCACATAACCAAGGACAAAGCCAAGACAGTGTGACCCAAGATAATCCATTGAAGCTGAAAGAAAAAAACAACACCATGAAGTCAAAGAAGGACACAGGAAAGTGGTGTGAGTTCCATAAGAGCCCCACTCACAACACAAGTGAGTGTCAGACCAAGCAGTCGCTGGTGGCTGAGTTGAAGGCTTCAGAATCATATGCATGTTCTGACGGTGAGTTAGAACCCAACAAGAGGAATGACAAAGGGAAGAAAATCATTAATATGGAGCCCAACGCTATTGTTGCCACCACCAATATCTAGAAGAATGAGCTTGAAGATCCAGAGGAGGGGGAGTGTCTTTTCCACTCACAGATGTGGGTGAAGGGCTTGCCACTGCAATTCATTATTGACAGTGGGAGCCAAAAGAAACTCATTTTAGTAGTGGTCATGAAGCAGATGGGACTACTGACCATACCACACCTACAATCATACAACATCAAGTGCCTTCAACAAGGATGAGATCTCCGAGTTTGCCAATATTGTCACCTTCCCTACAACATCAAGCCCTTCACATATCAGGTATTGTGTGATGTTGCACCGCTTCATGTTTGTGATGTATTATTAGGCCAATTATACTTGTGGATGCAACATTCTCTGTATGAGTCAAAGCCTCACACTGTTATTATTTCTTTATGTAATAAATTATACAAGATACCAGAGATAGCCCCACCTACCACCACTTCTTCGATCTCTGCTAAGAAAGGCAGTAAGATCATCTCCTAGACTAGGAAATTTATTTTCTTTCTAGTTTGCTCTCAAAGTAAGGGGAATATCGTAGCCACATCCAAGGCCCCTAGTAAGGGTTCCTCCACATAGAAGAAGCAGGTGGATATGATTAGGAAAGGATTCAAGGACATCTTGTCCTCACCGATAACGGTACCATTACACTGCCAGGTCAAGCATTCATTCTATTTGACTCCCGAGCACTCCTACCCAATGGGCTGATATATCATCCCTCTATTCTAGAAAATACCAAATACAATCACCAACATGATCAACATCAGGTTCGACACAAGTTTTAGGTGGGTGAGAAAGTCTAGTTACATTTGCAGAAAGAATGCCTTACAAGAGCCCATCGGAAACTCAGACCACTATGATATGGTCCTTACACCATTACCAATGATGTGGGAAACAATTCTTTGGAGCACAACATTCCTCCATTCCTTAGCTTGCACCAAGTGTTCAATGTGGACCACCCTCAACCATGCTTCCCAACATTACTAGACACATCAAAGATTGCAGAACATCTCACCAGGGACTAGGTTCAATAGAAATTTCCCCATCTCACGGAGGCACTCAACGCAATGGGGACCATTGCTTCCTAAGGGGGGAGGAATGATCTAGGTGGATATTGGTGACCACCCTACTATTCCACTTGGACCCCCAACGCTATCTCTTTCTATTTTTTTGTTTCCTTAATTGTAGCACAGTTTACTATTTTTATCAATTTTTTGGGTCCTAAACTTCCGAAGCCGTTTTGACGCCCTAAACAACATTTTTTTATTAGAAAACTAGCAACGATTTTCCAATAGAATCATCATTTTGGTTTTATTCCTCATAGAGATCTTTCCAATGGGGTATCATGCATGTCAAATGGAGATAATATGACCAAGTCACGACCCTGGGAAGTTGGTTATCCAAGTAACCCCAATGATGCCCATAAACTCTTGGGATTACATCTCCTTGGTTTAGGGTTTTGGTTGTTTAAGGTTTTCTCTTATTGTTCAATAATAAAAATGCCCTTGAGCTTCATGGTAATGTAGTTCAGAGGCATGTAGCCCCCAGATCTCTTCTTAGAGATAAGCTACCATCACCCAAGCTACTTTATTTCCATTTATGTTTTTAACCATATTTCTGTATTTTACATTAATGAAATGAAGTATTATTTATGCTAGATCTCTGTAGTTATGGTTATATCTGTAATTTGTTGCATACCTATTTAAATCTAGATCATTGGATGTCATTATGTCTATATAAAACTAGCATAAGCTTATATATCTTTACATCTGGAAACTTTAAGAATCATTACCGGTCCCAGATTATTTATTTCCTTTTGGTTTCTTATATTTGAGATTAATTATATTTATTTAATATCTTCTATATAATGATTTTTTTCTTATTGATATTTTTATAAAACATGATTCTCAAGTAACCCAAGAAATCATATATGATCAAGATGCAAAGTTTACTTCAAACTTTTAGAGATCTTTGTTTGTATGTTTTGGGACATAATTGGAATTTAGTGCAATCTACCATCCTCGGACAAATGGATATAAATAAAAGATGAACTAAGTGTTGGAGGATATACTAAGGATGTATATTATGCATTAGCACAAGAAGTGGGAAGATTACTTGTCTCTAGTTGAGTTTTCCTATGATAATGACTACCAAGAGTCACTAAAGATGGGTCCCTTTAAAGTAGTATGTGGCAGAAAATGAAATATTCCAATAACCTAATTGAAACAACACAATGGACCACATTACATTCGTCCAAACATATTAAAATAAATGGAGCAAGAAGTGAGAAGGATAAAATAGAAGTTGAAAATTGCACAAGATCTATTGAAGATCTATGCATATTAGAGGCAAATTCATGAGTTTCAAGTATGAGAGCAGGTGTATCTTAGAATAAAACCTAAAAGAAGTTCCTTAAAAGTGGGATCATGAGCTAATTTGGAATGCCATTATGGTGGAGATTTGATATCTTATAGAGTGTGGGGCTAGTAGCATACAAATTTACTCTGCCACCTACCATAAAAGCACATGATTTATTCCATATATCTTTACTTAGGAAACATGTGCATGATGCTAATCATATTATTGGTTCATTACAATTACGTGGAACCCAAAGTAGATTTCTAGCTAGAGTCAAAGTGCATATTTGATAGGAAGGAAACCTTCTCTGAAATCAATCCATTTGAAGGTAAAGGAGTATATTACAAAACTTGGGATTTGCAGGATTCCATGAAAATGACATACCCATTTTTGTATTCTATTTAGAATTAGTTCTATGAATAGTATAACATCAAGGATAGGATTCCTTTAAGGGAAAGGGGATTATAATATCCATTTTTTGTTTCACATATTTTTTAAATGTAATTAATAGTGATAATTATAGATGACTAGCATCAGTATTTTTCCATACACTACTTCATACAAATGCTTTTATTTAATGTATATTGCTAAAATTGGGAAAGAGGGCAAGAAACATAGATCTTAATTTTTAGGAGGATGCTTGAATAAGAGGGGAAACTACAAGAGGAAGTTAGGAAGTTTCCTATTTACTGATGTGACAAATAGATTACCAAATTTTTTAGTAGTTATGATGATGGTGGAGGCGATATAGAACTACTCCAAATTTTAGGATACATGTCATTTTAGAGGCTTCTAGTTGACCTTGCAACATAAGGAGGAACACCAAACTCTCATGCTATAGGAAACACTTGTGGGAGTAAGAAAATGAAGAGGGAAAGTGTGAGAGAAAAGCAGACACAATCAAAAGAAAATGAAGATAGGGAGTAAGAAGGAAGACCCAAGGACATATGAAAATGCATGAAATAACCCACCAGAATGAAATAGAACCACACATGGGAGCTAATTTGTGATTCTAAACCAAAGAGAAACAAAACGACTTTTGGGTCATAGCCATCATATGTGGTAGTGTAATCTTTGACTGAATTGGGAAATGAGTTAATAAGTAAACCATTGACCTAAGAATACATGGCTTGCAGGAATTTTTGAGTAGTTTGCCTTAATAAGGCACATAAATAATTGAGAAAATGAGAAGGGTCGAGTGATTGCTAGATAATGACGGGCTTCATATTTTGGATGCAAACCCATGATGGCCATATTTTGTTATGTTAATAGGCCTTATATAATTAGTTGAAAAGCATAATCTTAAATATTTTATCTGAAGGGAAGTGGCCTTCATGTCCTCTACCCTATTTTGAATCTTGTGGAACCCTAAGTGAAGATTTACCTTATGGAATCATATATGGCTTTGTAATGGTTAACTACAAGAAACCAATAGTGTAGTTGAGACTATGGTTGGGTGGAGAGTGGCTCTCCATTATTTAGTTTACATCAAATTTAAGTGACCTAAATAAGTGTATCTATCTTATCACTAATTTAATGAATTTTTATTCCATGTTCCATGATTTGTAGCTATGTTTGATTGCTATGCATGCTTGTAATTATGAGTTGAATATGGTTATGATGGTCTATAATTGAGTTGTATGTAATCAAGAGAAAGAACTGTGTTTGGTTATACTTGGCTGATAACTATGATTTCCTTATATATTACCTTTGTACGCATAATAATTTTTTTAACTAAAATGTTTCTTGTGAGTGATATTTTGAAGTGGAATTTATATGTTTACAGGAGCTCAATATCTCTTCATGTATCCTGACATATGGCTAACCTTTACTAGGCCAGTGGTGTGGTAGAAGAGTTGTGATGGTATCCCTATCATAATGAGAATAGTTGAAAGTTATTCTCTTCTTAACATGATTTTATTCCTCTAAAGATAAGCCAAGACACTAGTCTCCTTATTTGTAAGTGTTCTGAAGTGGGAAGTTGAAGTTGCAGTCTTAAAGGAGTTAGAAGAAGCTTATTTAACTAGGATAAGTTGTGGATTCATCCATTGACCATTCCTTTTTCCTTCATGGTGAAGTTTCCCAGTTGAAGATAGTATTGTGGATGCTCCAAAAGGCTATTCAAGAATTCTAAGTCTTTAGAATTTTTTTAGGAAATTCCTTACCCTGTTGGAGTCAAATTCAGATTTGTGAAACAAGCTTTAGTAGCCTTTCAAAAGTATTGGAAATTTGGGGTTGGAAGTTTTTACCCTTAGACACTGATGATATGGTTTGATAGGATTTGTGAAAAGTATGCCAGCCATAAGGAGGTTGTTGGGCCATCAAGGTATCAGGCCCAAAGAGTCAAGTATTTTAACAAGTAACATCACAAATTTCTGTAGTACGAACAAGCCATGAACTATTGGGTAATTGTTGTCAACCCTTTTCCTGTCAACTAATTGAGCATCAGTCATTGGAAAACAACCTACATGTTTTAATAACTAACATCGAAAATATCCTTAGTACTAACAAGGCATGAACTATTGGGTAATTCTTGTGAACCATTTTCTTATCAACTAATTAAGTATTGGAATTTGGAAAGCAACTTACCAAATACAAATATCTAGGTTGGTAGTATTATAAATTTGGGTTTCAAACCCTCTTAACCTTTATGAATTTTCTTTCCCAGGGGAAAAATAACAATTTTCTATTAATTTGGAAATTTACATATTGTATATGCCTATAAGCATATGCTGTATGTTGTGTTCATATCCTTCAAAATATAGTTTTGTACATAAGTTACCCACAGATGGTATGCAATCATTGTTCAGTAAAAGTTTATAGAAAAATATATAGTGCATAGTTAGCTGATATGGAATGCAAAAAATATTAAGAAATTAGGGCCTATCAGCCCTCTGTTGTATCTGATGGATCTAAGGCCTGTGGTAACACTGAAAATACTTTGCCTCCCTCTATTCTTGAATTAACCATAGACCTCTGGGCTGGTTTGAGGATTCCTTGGATAGTTGATCTGCAACCTGATTGCACTCCCTATAAATGTGTAGAAAAAAAATATGTTCAAATTGTGATTTTAATTGCAAGGAATCATCCAAAATGTTTCTGAGAGAATGCACATGACATGCAGATGTGATATTGAACCAATTTATGATGATTTTGGAGTCCCCGAAAATATGTAATTGTCTACAATCATGTGCGAAGGCTAAATGTAATAGATGTCTAAGCGAGATGAGTTATGAAAAATTATTTGTACTAGAACCCAAGCCCACATGATACAAAAAAATGGTTGTATAATAGGTGTAAAATTCCCCCCCCACCCCCCCCCACACATCCATTTTCTTAGACAGATCCATCAAAATAGGCCCAAGGTTGGTTGTGGTTGGCGATTTCATGTATAACTATACGAGAAGGTGGAGGGTGCTCATCCTTGTGTAACTGATGAAAGGCATTGATAATCTTTGCAATAACTAATGGCCACAGAATTTCCATGATGTTGAAGATGATACGGTTCTTGCTTAACCAAATAGACCAACAAATAGTTAGTGGGAGATTTCAATTTTTCATATTTGAGGACCCAACCCACCATTGATTCCATGCCTCCAAGATATTATGCCCAACCCAATGCTCTGTTATTTCTCGAGAGGTGAGGACTTGTTCCCAAATGTGATTAACATATGGGAAAAGTAGGAAGAGGTGCTCATTCGATTCCTCATCTTGTTCGCAAATGACAAACCATGTTGGACCATAGCGGGATCATTTCATCCAGTTTATACCAATGGGGGTTTTATTCTTAATAACATTCCACATAAAAGGTCAAGTTCATGAGTGGCTTTTGCGCAACATGAATGATGGGATATCCTGCCTTACGGGAGCATATGCCATGTGTTGCAGGTGCACAGATGAGCATGTCTTCATCATTTGATATACGTACATGTGATTCAATCGATTTAGTGATGTAACCCTCCCATTCTTGTAGCCACCGGTAAGGAATACCAAGAAAGGATCTTGATTTCCAAGCCTGCATAAAAATAATGGAGTTCTCCAAATACACAATGTGTGCAATCATGGTGATGCCTCTATATTTAATGATATCTATGAGCTCAAGTGTTATTCGATACATATTTTTAATACTCCAAGTGAGGCTATTCCTGATAGTAGGAAGAGTGTGTAGAAAAACCCTCTAGATAATCGAAATTCCTTGTCTTTTCCTAGTAGCAAGTCATATCCATTAAATAATGTGAAGAGGTCAAATGTATTTATATAGAATCAAATTTGACCATAGACTTCGAGAATTAAGAATGAACCACACCATTTTTGCAGCTAGAGCATGTGAAAAAACTGAAAGATATTTTAGGCCCCATCCTTCCCATTTCTTGGGCAGTGTAATATGACTCCATCTCACCTAGGTGAGTGGCTTCCCCACATTATGCCCATTCCAAAGGAATTTGTAGCAAATTATTTGGATTCTAGAAAGTAAACCTTGAGGGATCCATGTCAAGGACATCCAGTAAACTAGTGTAGCTTCCAATACAGATTTAATAAGTACTAATCTCCCTACTTTGGATAAGAATCTTTGATTCCAGTTTAGAAGTATTTTTTCCACCTTGGCCACCAACCAGATCCAGTCTGCTGTTTTGCATCCATGGGATTTGATACGAAACCCTAGGTATTTAAGTCCATCATCCAATAGGTGACTTTGAAAAGGAAACTTCTGATATGCATATCGGGTTTCCTATCTAGAGCATGCAGAGAATGTAATGTATGACTTTAGCCTATTTATTTCCATCCCAGTGCCATCATTAAAAAGTACCATGATATCATAGAAAGTGGAGAAGTCCTAGATTCCACCATTTAGGAAGATAAGCACATCACTTATGAATAGGAGATGAGATATGGTACACTGATCTGTGATCTTGAGTCCCTGTAAGCACCCTTCTCTTCTTTCATGTAGAATCAATCTGCTTAGTGCTTCCATAGTGAGCAGAAATAGTAGAGGAGAATGTGGTAGCCTTGTCTGAGACCCCTCTTAGCATGGAAGAAATTGGAGGCATAACCATTGATGAGAACACTGAATGAGATTGAGGAAATGCAACACATGATCCATTGGATGAATGTGAGTGGGAATCCTAAATGATTGAGGACCATTCTTAGATAAATCTAGCTGACCCAATCAAATTCCCTAGAGAGATCAATTTTGAGAATGGCTCCTTTTAAATGCTTCAATTTAATGGAATGGAGAGCTTCCTATGTAGTACCAATGGCCTCATCAATTTGTCTGTTGTGCAAGAAGGCAAATTTCTCAGAAGAGATATTGGGAGAGAGGATAGGCTTGATATGAGTGGCAATGATGTTGGCAATAATCTTGTATAGAAAATTGTAGAGGGAAATGGGTCAGAAATCATTGAAATATTAAGGAGAATATACCTTTGAAATGAGAGAAATGAAGGTAGAATTTCATACAAGTGACTCGAAAGTCTACATTCCTCCACGACCTTAAGAAGGTTGAAAGCAATAATCTAAAAAAAAGCAAGGTAGAATTCAACCATCCATCCATCTAGTCCACGACTTTTCTCCTTCGTGAAAAATTTAAGAGTACTTTCCAATTCCCCCATAGTCACTGGCTTAGTGAGGTCTTCTGATGCATCGTGGTCAACAAAATGAGGGAAGAGTCAAACAATGCGGATAATTTCAACAAGTGTGGCCCTAGGTGTAGCCATGAAAAGATGATCGAAGTGAGTGTTTCCCATATGAGCTAGTTGATGAAATGTATGAGAAAAATGACCATGTTCAGTAGGCATATTCCAAAAAGAATTACAAGTCCTTCTCCCTTTAGTGCAATTGTGGAAGAATTTAGTATTGTCATCCCCAACCTTCAGCTAGATGGCTATGCTTCAAAGTCTCCAAGTCTCCTCTTATTCCTTAAGTAATTTAGGCCTCTTAGCCTCTAGATGAGTGAGAATATTTTTAGCTTCTCTTGAGATGAAACCATTGTAGGTTTTAGCCCCGTACAAAAATTACTTGAATACGAATTCTAAAACATAGAAAATAAACAATGCAAGATCATAACACATAAAACACATATACACAGAGATTTTCCCCTAGATCCCAACCCTGAGACTACCAACTTGATTTTTCATTATGTCCCTTTCAATGTTACAATACATATTTATACATGTTGAAGGATCTAATACCATGGACCGAAAACCATTGTGTACAAAAAACATGTTTGAAAATCATGCACAAAACTATAGGTGGGTCCACCCAACCTAACATAAGGTCCAAAACCAAAATTTTCCCGGGCACTGCCCCAGACCCCATAAAGTGGGGTTACGGGTGCCCTTCAAACCCCCTGTTAACTACATGGAAAGAATATAACACAACCCAACATTCTCCCACTTGTTGTTTTCTTTCCATAGGGAGCCAGAAGAGAGCTTAGTCATTTTCCCAGCCCTAAAATGCCCATTGTCTCTCCACACCAAGGGAACTTCTTAGAGCTCATAGATTTTGTCAATGCATCTACAGTATTCTTCAAAGTGTCCACCTTTACCAGCAACACCTTTTTGTCTTCTATCATATCCCTCACAAAGTGATACTGAACATCAATGTGATTTGTCTTTGAATGATATGTAGAGTTCTTTACCAAGAAAAATGCACTTTAGTTGTCACAGTCTATCCTTATAGCTTTCTATACTAACCCCATACTTGAACACAGTCTCTACAACCAAACTGCTTCCTTGCTTGCATGAGTGGCTGCCATGTATTCTTCCTCTATAATTAATAGTGCCACTATAGATTGTTTCTTACTCATCCAACTGACTGCACCTCCAAATAGGTTAAACACATACCCAATTGTAGATCTTCTCTGATCTAGATCTCCAACCCAGTCTGCATCAACAAGGCCACGAATATCCAACACTCTATCCAATCCTGGTCTTCCTTGGTATCACAGACCATAATCACTAGTGCCATGCAAATACCTGAAAACCCGCTTCACTGTTGTCCAATGCTCCTTTCCTAGTTTTGACATAAACCTGCTCAATACTCCCACTGCATGTGCAATGTCTGGTCTAGTACAGACCATTGCATACATCAAGCTACCAAGTGCACTTTCATATGGAAAATGGGACATGTCCTCTTCCTCTTCTTGTGTCTTGGGGCATTGTTCAACAAATAACATCACACCTACAAGAATAGGAAACTTCAATGGTTTACTATCCTACATATTAAACCTCTACAATTTTGTCTCGACATACTTCCTCTGGTTTAACTAGAGCTTCCTCTTTGCCCGATCTATTTTAACTTCCATGCCCAAAATATAGTTTGCAGCACCAAGATCTTTCATGTTGAATTTGGAGGACAATTTATGTCTTCAAATCCTGGATAATTTCTTCGTCATTTCCAACCAGCAACATATCATCCACATACAAGACTAGATAGATAACACGGTCACCAATTAATTTATAATATACACAGTAATCTTTTTCGCTTCTGGTGAAGCCAAGTCCTCGTATAAATGTATCAAATTTCTGATACCACATCCTTGGTGACCGTTTTAACCCATACAGAGACTCTTTAACTTACATACCAGTTCTTTCTTACGCTTCACCATAAAGCCTTCAGGTTGTTTCATGTAGATCTCCTCTTCTAGATCCCCGTGAAGAAATGTTGTCTTCACATCCATCTATTCTACCTCAAAATCAAAAGCAGTGGAAACAGATAAAAGTAATCTAATGGAAGTTACATTGGCAACAGGAGAAAAAATATCACCAAAATCAATTCCCGACACCTGGGAATAACCTTTTGCTACCAACCGAGCTTTGTATTTCTCCACTTTTCCTTCT
>APFE031147628.1:0-11725 GCA_000404065.3 Pinus taeda | reverse complement strand
CTTTTGGTAGCTCAACCAAATCCCATGTCTTGTTTCTCTCTATGGCATTCATTTCCTCATCCATAGCTTCTATCCATTTCTTGTCTTTGATTGCATCTTCGAAATTAATAGGGTCATCAACATGACAATACAAGGCAAATAAGGAATTCATTCCTTCATCATAAATGTCACTCAAGTTTCTAAACTTCTTACCTCTTTCATTCGGTGTGCAAGTGCTTGAAGATGCACTTGAATTTCCACTTTGTGGTGTGCGTGGAGAGGTACTTTCATTTCTCCTCAATGGTGTTCCTTGCTGTTCTGGTGTTGGCGCTGCTGTTTGGGGATGCACTTCAGCCACCTCCTCTTCATCTTCATCATGAGACAAACAGTTTTTAACATTCACTGTTTTCTCTATGCTTCCATCCCAAGCTTCTTCTTCAATGAATTGAACATCTCTGCTGATGAAAAACTTCTTGGTAGATGGGATATACAACCTGTAGGCCTTGGATTCTTCAATGTATCCAATGAAAAGACATTTCTCCCTTTTGTTGTCCAACTTCCTCCTTAGCTGATTTGGAATGTGTGCATAGGCCACACATCCAAAAACTCTCATGTGGGTGACTCCTTGCTTTCTCCCACTCCATGCTTCTTCTGGCACTCTATTCATCACTGCTTTTGTAGGACACCTGTTCAAAATATATGCTGCACAATTTAAAGCTTCAGCCTAATAATCATTTGGCAAACGCTTTGCCTTCAACATCCTCCTCGCCATATCCATGATGGTCCTGTTCTTCCTTTCAGCAACTCCATTTTGCTGTGGGGTGTACCTAGCTTTGAATTGCTTATGAATTCCATTTTCTCTGCAAAATCTTAGGAATTCCTTGGAGATATACTCACCTCCTCTATCAGTTCTCAAAACTTTAATGTGGAGCCCGCTTTGGTTTTCCACAAGTGCCTTGAAATTTCGGAATTTCTCAAACACTTCACTTTTGTTTTTAAGAAAATATACCCAAGTTTTTCTTGTAAAGTCATCAATTAATGTTAGGAAATATTGGCTGCTTGCTAATGATGGAGCTTGCATCGGTCCACATAAATCTGAGTGGATGATCTCTAAGGGTTCCTTTGCCCTTATACTTTTACCTGATGGAAAACTTTCTCTATGTTGTTTCCCCAAAATGCAACCTTCACATAGGCTGTCCGGTTTCTCTATCAATGGTAATCCTCTTACCATCCCTTTTCTGTTTAACAAGTTTAGACCTCCAAAATTTAGATGTCCAAATCTCAAGTGCCACAACCAATTTTCATCCTTTGGCACGCTTTGGAAGGCCTCTTAGGTAACTGCTGCAATTTCATTTTTGTTTTTCAAATCTACTCTTATTCTAAGAGGGAACATCCTGTTCCTTGTCATCTTCACTTCAGCAATGCATCGTTTGTTGGGTGCTATATCCATGATGGTACACACATCATTCACAAAGAAAACATTGTAACCCTTTTGAACAAGTTGTCTAATACTCAAGAGGTTACATCTCATTCCGGGGACATAATAGACATCTGCTATGGTTTTCCTTTCTCCTTGCTTTGTAAATATTTTTACCTCCCCTTTTCCCATAATAGAAATTTTGCTATCAGTTCCTAGTGTGACTTCTGATTTCATATTTTTATCTAGGGCAGAAAAGAGAGCTATATTTCCTGTCATATGGTTGCTGCAACCTGAGTCTAAAAACCATGTCTTCACTATTTATTTCTGTCATGTTACAAGCTAACAACACATTAGTTTGGCTGATGTTCTCTCTAGTAACATTTGCATTTGTCTATTACTCATATCATGCTGCTTCTTCCTACATTCACTGGCATAATGCCCATATTTTTTACAATAATAGTATTGAACATTGGATTTTTCATATTTTTGTCCTTGAGCATGATGTTGTTCTCTTTGTTGGCTGCTGCCTTGGCCTTGGTTCTAATTTGAATTGCTGCCTCTTCCTTGAGCATTTGCTGGACTGTTTCTTCCACCTCTGTTCTGGCTTCTGCCTCCTCCTCTCTTGTTTCCTCTGCCTTGACCTCTTCCTCTTCCAAAGGACATCTGGGTCTTAAAGGCTTGCTCTAGAGATGAGTTTTCATTCCTACTCAATCTCTGCTCATGTGTTATCAGTGATGCATGTAGCTCATCAACTAAAAAGTTTGAGAGATCCTTTGTCTCTTCAATGGTGGTGACAATAGCATCAAACTTTGAGGGTAAGACCCTCAATATTTTCTCCACAATCCTCCTTTCTTCAATGGTTTCTCCATTAGTCCTCATCTGTGTGATCACACCAATTACATGTGTGAAGAATGAGTCAATATTGTCTGACTCCTCCATGCACAGATTCTCAAAATCTCTCCTCAGCAACTGTAGTTTTGTTGTCTTCACTTTCTCCATGCCTTGGTAGGCTATTTTGAGGGTTTGCCATGCTTCTTTGGATGTCTTAGCTGCTGCTATCCTTGGAAACACACTCTAGTCCACTGCTTGATACAAAAATACAAGGGCTTTTGAATCCTTCTTCCTATTACTCTTCAGCAGATCCTTCTTTGTTGGAGTTAACCTATTGAACTCATTTTCATCTGCTGGTTCTTCAAAACCATCTTGAACTAATTCCCATAAATCTTGACAGGCAAAGAGGGCTTTCATAGTTATTGCCCAGTAGTCATAGTTTTTCCCATTAAAATGTGGGAGCTGGGTGTTAAACATACCCATACCAGTGCTTGTGCTGGCCATTCCTTGCATCCTTAGTTATGCTTCAATTTCCTGACTGTGTATTTTTAAAACAACTGACTGCTGCAACAAAAGACTCCTCCCTTCAGCTTCTTTGTCGCCTTCAAAGAGCCTAAGCCTGCTCTGATACCACTGTTGGGGATTTTTCTGGCAAAATCCCAAAAACAAACAATTCAAGCACACAGAGGGAATGCTCTGTTTCCTTTACTCCGGGATCTTTTTGCACAGGGAAGCTTTTAAAAAAAAAATTAACTGAGAACAGAGTATTGCACCACCATAAAAGATTTCTATTCATTAAAACAAATTCACTGATACATATTCATCCTCTATGCTGAGAGGGATTCACCAAAACATTTCTTTTAAAAACAAAATACTCTGCCTCCTTTTACAAATGATTTTTACACCACTGTGTAAAATCTTCTTTTCACATTTACTGCTGTAAAATAATTTTTCCATATGCTGCTCCAAAAAAAACATTATGTGCCTGCTCATTACAAAAAAAAAAAAACTTCACCACACAAAATATTACATGCTCTGTCCTAATCTTTCCTTCGTCTTCGCACTGCTGTGCGATCCACACAAACAAAGTTAACCTGTTAAAAAAAATCTCCCCTGCTTCTTCTACGCACTGCTGTGTGATTCATCTCACACATTTTTTTAAATCTTCATCTGGTTCTTTTATTGCATTCACTCTCGCACTGGTGTGCGAACTTTTTTTTTTTTTTTTTACTTACATAATGGTCAACCCATAACATAAAAACATATGAATCGTATACGATAAGTATGCAATGAAATAAAAGGACGTACCCATACTTCCGTAGGAAATTAAAAACGTTAAAATTTAAAATTCTACCAAACAAAATATGAACCATCGTAAATACCATTTATTACCCTATTGCAGTAAACGGCGGTCAACCCAAAATTTTAACGCAATGTCATGTTGCAGGTTCGTATGCAGCTTTGAATGCAATCAATGGTGGAGAACGCTGGAGCACATCAGATGGCGGAGGAGAATATCGGAAGAGCATTTTTAACCAACATTTACCTTCCGAGAAGTTGTCAAAGGGTGATGTCACGCCTCAACCATGCGTCAACTCTATATCTTCTCGGAGCGCCTATGTACGAAAACTGCCTTTACACAAAGGTGGTCTGAGAAACTCACCGGCGGTTTTATGGTTTTGCTGTTGTGGTTTCGGGGGTTGGTACGGCTGCGTTGAAATTACATTTTCAACATAAATTAACTTGTCGCTCTCCAAATTTGCTCCATTGATAAAGTAAACTGTCGCTCTCCAAATTTGCTCCATCCATATAGTAACGTAGCAGAAGAAGCCATCGATTGATGAAATTTGTTCTACTTAGGCTCTCCTAGGCGACAAAGCAAAGGCACGTCGAAGGAATATTTATTCAGAAATAAATGTTTCCTACTTGCATTCCTTAATTAAATGGTCATACAATGCTTGTAGGTGTTGGATAGTCGACAAGGACCCTACTGACTAATGATCCAGCAATGCAAAGCTTCTATATTCATATATAGATATATAAATCTAAAAGCTCTGCATCGCTGCATCATTAGTCAATAGGGGTCCCTATCGAACTATCCAGCACCTGCAAGCATTATTCATATCTATATATATATATATATATATATATATATATATCGACTATCTACATCATATATATATATATATATATATGATGCTAGATAGTCGAATATTATATATATATATTATAATAATTATATATATATATATAAATATATATATATATATATATATATAATATATATATAAAACCTCTGCTGACTCTATCTCTGTTTTTGGTTTTTATGCTTCTAAATTTTGTTGGACTAATGATGCAGCGCTTTTAGGTTCGCATGTTACCTCCGCTAACTCCATCTCTATTTTTGGTTTTTATGCTTCTAAATTTGGCTGGACTAATGATGCAGCAACGCAGAGCTCTTAGATTCACATATCTATGTTACCTTTGCTGACTCTATCTCTGTTTTTTGTTTTTATGCTTCTAAATTTGGCAATGAGTCGGATGACACTGTTGACAATGACACCGGGGTTGAAGATGGTAGAAAATGGCTACGAGTTGGCTGTTATGCGGTTCTGAGATTGAATTTGCTTCGGCTGCAAGATCAAAGCTTGGGGTCCCAAGGTTGGATTTCAGGTGACAAAATGAGTTACGACTACTATAGAGAGTTGGTGTTTTGGTGGCATGAGGTCGTTTTCATTTTCTGGTTTCTCTCATGAATGTAGAATATGAAATGAATTATTTCAAACCAACTGAGAAACCAACAGTACTATGAAGAAAAAAGCATATAAAAAAAGATAAAACAATTAAAAATTACACTGACTGTGTGAACAAATCTCATATATTAATTAAACTATTAACTACATTCTGATATAGTAAAACTATTACTAAAATCAACTCTAAAACAAATCTATTGACATTACAACTAATTTACAGCACTTTCTAGCACTAACCACCCTAACAATCTGTTGCTTTAATTTTGCAGTGAACACAAAATCTGCTAGCTACTTTGTCAGCATTTTACATAACTAATTAAGCATTATTCCCAACACTCCCCCTTAATGATTAATGAGGTTTTACTATCTTATCTCGTACTGCCAAAAACTGATCTTTTGCAACTTCTTTGGTGAAGATATCTGCTAGTTGATGCTGAGTATTTATATGGTTTAATTCAATATCCTTCTTCTGCACCAAATCTCTAATGAAGTGATATTTCAGGTCAAAATGTTTTGTCCTGCTGTGATGAACTGGATTCTTTGCTAACTTGATGGCACTTACATTATCACAATAAATCACTGTAGGCTAAACTTGTTTTTCTCCAATTTCTTCCAAAATTTTTCTGAGCCAAAGAGCTTGTGTACCTGCTGAGGTAACTGCAACATACTTCGCTTTTTTTTGATGAGAGGGCAATAATGCTTTGTTGTTTTTAGCGCCATGTAATCAAACCAGAACCAAAAGAGAAACAATTTCCAGATGTGTACTTATGGTCATCAAGACTACCTCCCCAATCTGAATAACTAAATCCAACAAGATTGAACTTTTCAAAAGAGTAGTAATGAATACCAAAATTTAAAGTGCCTTTCACATACCGTAAAATCCTCTTGGCTACCTTCATATGTATTTCAGATGGATTTTTCATATATCTTGAAACAAGTGAAACTGAATATGTAATATCATGCCTTGTGTGAGTTAGAAATATCAAGCTTCCCACAATACTTCTGTAAGTTTTCTCATCAACTAAATCAGCACCATCATCTCTACATAACACCTCTCCATGGGCACTTGGAGTAGGGGATGGATGAAAATCAAGCATATCAAATTTATTTAGCATATCATATGCAAATACTTTGTCTGACAAATGAAAATCTCATCCTTACTTTGATAAACCTCCATTCCTAGAAAATATTTCATGATGCCTAGATCTTTCATCTCAAATTCATTCATCATAGCAGCTTTGAATTTATCATTCATCTTAGAACTACTACCCATATACAATAAATCATCAACATACAAACTTATGATTAAAATATCAATACCTTCTTGTTTGTAGTAAAGGGTAGGATCATTCTTACTTCTCTGGAAGAAAGCTAGCCTAAAATCATCAACTAAGGTTGAATCTAAATCAACTAAGGTGAATCAAAAGGAGAGAGCCCTCTCCAATTGCAGGTGGGCTAGAACCTGCAATCAGAAGATTGGTTTGTGGTTACCTCGGTCGTATCCCTACTAGGAGCATAAGGACAACCTGAGTGATAACAATACCCATTCAAGAAGGCACTTTTCACATCCATATGATGTATGCTCCACTTTTTATGAGCTGCTAATGAAATCAACATTCTAATGGTCTCCTGTCTTGCTACTGGTGCAAATGTCTCTTCATAATCAATTCCATGCTTCTGTGTGAATCCTTTAGCAACTAATCTTGCTTTGTGTCTTTCAACACTCCCATCACTGTTAAATTTAGTCTTATAGACCCATTTGGTGCCAATCTTTTTTTTTTTCATGTGGAAGCTCTGTCAACTTCCGAGTTTCATTCCTTTGAATGGAATCCATCTCTTCTTGCATGGATTGCATCCAAACATCATTAGTACATGCATCTTCAAAACATGATGGTTCAAATTCAGCCTTGGCTAATAAAGAAAAATTGACTATCTCACCTATTGGGCTTTCTTCATGTGCTTGATTTGCACTCCTCTCATAAATATCACTCAATATTCTTACCTTCCTTGTAGAACTTGGAGAAGAAGTTGGACTTGAACTTGATGTTGAAGAAATTGATGAAGGGCTGCTTGGCGGAGTTAAGCCACTAGTTACAGAAACATTAGTTGGCTACTCATGATCATTATCAACAATTATATCATCATTCAAAACAGATTTTGTCTTCTCAACATGGCTTTTTTGATGAACATAAACTCCCCCTTCATAAAAAATTACATCTCTTGAGACAATAAGCTTGTTAGTTAGAGGATTATACAATTTATAAGCTTTGCTTGTCTCACTATGCCCAATAAAAATGCATAACTCACTCTTTGCATCTAACTTTTTTCTATTTTGATCAGGTACATGCACATAAACCAAACAACCAAAAACTTTGAAATGATTAACATTAGGCTTTTTTCCATACCAAGCTTCATAAGGAGTCATATTTTCCAGTGCACTGGTGGGGCTATGGTTGAGGATGTATACTGTTGTAGCAACTGCATCTCCCCAATAAGAGTTGCTCAATCCCTTAGTTTGTAGCATGCATCTTGCCATTTCAACAAGAGTACGATTTTTTCTTTCAGCTATGCCATTCTGTTGGGGTGTGTATGCTGTAGTATGCTGCCTCCTGATGCCATTCATATCACAATAACTCTGGAAAGCTTTTGAGCAAAATTCTCCTCCACGGTCTATCCACAAACATTTGATTTTGCACCCTCTCTCACTTTCTACAAGGGCTTTGAACTTCTTGAATGTATCTAGGGCTTCACGTTTGGCCTTCAAAAAATATACCCAACAATTTCGTGAGTAATCATCAATAAAAGAGATGAAATATGATGACTTACCCAAACTCTTAGTCTGCATAGGACCACATATGTCTGAATGAACAAGCTGAAGTGGGTGATGAGCTCTCCATGCACTACCCTTTGGAAACCTTTCCCTTGCATGCTTTCCTTTAGCACATCCTTCACAAACCTCCTTATGCTCTTCTACCTTAGGCAAACCAGAAACTAATGGATGTGAGGTTAGAAACTTCAAACTCTGAAAATTTAAATGCCCATACCTGAGATGCCATAACCAACTTGAATCCTCATAAGCCATATTAGCAAGATTGTTGTTATGTTCATCAAACCTCAAGGGAAACATCGTATTTCTTGTTATAGGCACAACAGTGATCACCCTATTTCCCTTATTCTTATCATAGATAGTACATGTCTTATTTTCAAAGACTACTTTATAATTTTTCTCACAGAGCTGCCCAACACTCAACAAATTATGCTTCAATTGTGGAGTATAATAAATGTCATGAATACTTTTTATACCTTATTTTGTTTGGACCTCCATAGCTCCTTTGGCAACAGCCTCCAATCAATTATCATCACCAAGCTGGATCTTGGATTTGAAACTTCCATCTTTTGCTAAAAACAACTTCTCATTCTCTGTCATATGGTTAGAGCATCCAGAATCTAGGTACCAAACATCTTTACTAGTATTTTCACCTTTGGCATAAGATAATAATAAGTGATCTGGAGGATACTCACCACTTTCTTGAGCATAATTAACATTTTTACCTTCTTTCAATCTGCATTCTCTTTCAAAGTGACCATACCTGTTACAATGGTAACATTGAATATTTCTCTTATCAAATCTACCTCTACCTCTTCCTCTGAAACTACCTCTTCCACTTGAGCCACCTCTTCCTCTACCTCTTGAATAATTTTGGCTTTGCCATTTACCTTGACCTTGATGGCTTTTGGTATTGCTGCTACTTGCATCTTCATTCTTTGTAATTTGTAATTTAGAGGAAAAAGCTTTCTCTACAGCTTCAAAAGTTTCCTTCAATCTTTCTTCATGAGACATCAAAGATCCAACCAATTCGTCAAACTGTAGTTTTGTTAAATCCTTACTTTCTTCCATGATTATTGCAACGTGATTCCCTCTATGTGTTAAAGATCTCAATACTTTTTTAATTAAAACTTCATTACTTACAGCTTCTCCAAGTGTAGCCATTTTATTGACCACATCTTTGACTCTCACACAATAGTCATTGATACTTTCAACTTCTTGCATCTTCAAATTCTCAAACTCCCACTTCAATGTCTGAAGCTTGACCACCTTAACTTGATCACTACCTTGGTAAGCTTCTTGTAGATTCTCCCAAGCAGCTTTGGCAGTTTTTTCTCCTGATATTCTTGGAAATAAGCTCTTATCAAGAGCTATCTGAATGTGAAACAAAACTTGAGCATTCTTCTTCCTTGCTTCCTTTCTTGTTGTTCTTTCATTGGCTGTAAGAGCATTCCAATCAGCTGACTCCTCATATCCTGATTCAACAATCTCCCACAAATCTTTTCCAATCAAAAAGATTAGCATCTTAATGCACCAATAATCATAATCGTTCCCATCAAATTTTGGAACTAGCATTTGGTTAGAATTCGACATAATTAACTTTGGCGAAATTCCAACAATACAACTTTAACCCAAAACAATTTTAACTGCTCTGATACCACTTGTAGAATATGAAATGAATTATTTCAAACCAATTGAGAAGACAACAGTACTATGAAGAAAAATACATATAAAAAAAGATAAAACAATTAAAAAACACACTAACTGTGTGAGCTAAAAAATGCTGCAAATCTCATATATTAATTCAACTATTAACTACATTCTTATATAGTAAAACTCTTACTAAAATCAACTTTAAAACAAATCTACTGACATTACAGCTAATTTACAACACTTTCCAGTAGTGACCACCCTAACAATCTGCTGCTTTGATTTTACAGTGAACACAAAATCTGCTGGCTACTTTGTCAGCATTTTACATAACTAATTAAACATTATTCCCAACAATGAAGAGGTCTCGGTCGAACTCGGGCTTTGGAAGAATCGTTTTATCGGAACTTTGTGCCTCGTTTCTTTGTCAAATTTGTGCCCCTTTTCTTTGACGAATTTGGTGAAGAGCTCTGAAGAAAAGATGTCTTTGCTCTGCTGAGAGGTTTTCGGAACAAAGGTTCTGCTAAAATCGGTCTGCGTAACTATTTTGTTGGGCTGTTACCCTGTAGAGGCTGATTTGGTATCGCCTATGGATTCTTTCAAAAATGAAAATAAGAAAAGTTGGTGGTTTCAAAGCCTATTTTGTCTAGACTCCTTCAGGAAAAAGTATCCATGATTTAGTTGTCTAGCTGAATTTCTGAATAATCTCATAAAATAGTAATGGATTGTTAGGGTGATGAGGAGGATGAGTAGTTGTTTGAGAGTCTAGAGGAAATGGTATCACCTTCAAATTCAAGATCACAGTCTGCAGACAGTGAGAGAAGGGGTGCAAAAATTCCTATGCGAGGTGTAAGTACGAGATTTGGGAAAGAGCGCCCAGTAGTATTCAAGAAAGGCGGCAGCGATTTCTTGTGTGGATGGACTTGGCTAATCCCAACGAGCTTGAGAATCAGGTGAATTCCACGTATGTTAAGTCAAGCAAGCTTGGGAATCAGGGGAATTCCACATCTGCTGAATCAACTTCTTCTACGGAAAATGCGAACAGTCCAACTGGAATTGAAAGACTCAGAGAGAATAGCGGGGTCGTATTAAGAACTGCAGGATCGAGTGGCAGGAAGACGCACAGTAAAAATCTTATTAATATCGGTTTGAGAGAGGTTCAGGCTGAATATATAGAAATATTATCTTGGCCATGCCTATATATAAAATTATGTGAACCGCATGAATACTTGATAAGCATAATGGAAAGCACTCTCTTATTCTTGCCCCTCATCAACTTTTCTTGAAAGAAAGACCATTCTCGCCTACAAACTCTCAAACAAACAACCATTGACAAGCAAACAAACTACTCATAATTTTTGGTTATATGTATTGAAGAGTGATTGATAATGGTACTAAATGACAATAAACACCTATTGAACCAAAGGTCTTGATATGATGTAATTTTGTGTGGCCCTGTTGCAGTCTAACAATTCTTTATAAGTAACTGTAACCGTTTATCATATTTGTACTAATTCATTGATACATTTGCTAACCATGTTTGAAAGAATTTAGGGTTTCAATCCATTTATCGGCTTAATTGAACCATTTGGTGTTGCAATCCATTTCTCAGCTTAGTTGATCCATGTTCGACGTTCAATGCTTCACTTATTTTTTTTCTATTGCAGCTAATCAATTTTATGTTGAAAATAAAAATAATCCATTGGTTAAAGTCGTTCAGTTTCATTAAATATTCATATTACATGAAATTAATTTTTGATACCATAGAAGGGTGCTATTACTAATTATGGGTGGTTAATAGTTTGCAAATTTTGTTGGAATATTAATTCCAACTGCTGTGCAGCGTTGCCAGAAGCCCCCAGTAAACAGCGACTGCAAAACCGACAGACTTCCCCGCACCACCTTTCATGCAGTAGTGGTATTCCTCGAAGGGGTTCCGATCACACTCACCTCTTGACGCGTGTCCACAACATTCCTTGCCAAAACCGTCGTTCCCTGGAGCTTAACATTCAACAAATAAGGCTGCCCGATATTGGCAGCAACCGTCCAATTGTTTTGGGGCAGATCTACGGTTAAGAGAGCAGTTGCACATATTTTTTGTTTGACCTCCGTATGACTGACAAAACCATCCAAAAATGAAAAGTACTTTTTGCCTCCTAAAGTATCTAATCCCTGATCGATAAAGGGTAAAGGAAAGTGATCCTTCAAGGTTGCTTTGTTCAATTCCCTGTAATCAATGCATACCCTCCATTTACCATTCTTTTT
>APFE031147626.1:0-14753 GCA_000404065.3 Pinus taeda | reverse complement strand
GTGCTTTGGCATTGGAAAAAGAAAGGCAAGGAAGGCAAGAGGAAGCAAAGATCAAGTAGGGAAAGGAAGGATCAAGCAGCTACAACATGCTTCATTGCAGGTATCAACTTTCATGTGTATTCTCATTCCTAGCTTTAGCATGCATTATATTGCATGTGGTTCTTTTCTATCATGGCATGGGTTTTCTAGGTGTGATTGTATTCTTCAGCCTAGCCTTGCCATTGCCTGATAGCTTTGATGAGATGGGTTCTCAAACTTCGGTTAATGTGGGATGGTCAGATGGATTCGAAGCTGATTGGGGTGGATCTCCGAAATGAAAAACACATGGCCTAGTGGTCCCTGTACCGGACTGTGGAACATGGTAAAGCCACTGGCCTAGTAACCCTTGAGCCATACTGTGGCTTGTAGTAATGATACAAATGGAAAATGGTATCCACCCATGGTATTCATCTACCCATAGTATTCATTCACCCATGGTATTGTAAGTGGTATCCACCCATGGTATTTTCCCATGGTATTTAAGTGGCATAGACCCTTGATATTCATCCTCCCATGGTATTTATCCAGTAACAGAATTTACCCATGGTATTGTAAGTGACATCCACCCATGGTAGTTACCCACCCAGGGAATTTACATGCGGTATTATCATTAAAAAGGGCTATAAGTAACAAGTCACATTTTGTGAAAGGACATATTGATGCCACAATGTAGCCTTTACTGTTATTATTTATTTTCGTAAAAAAATGTTTCTTTGTGGTTTTGTTATTGCGTATTCTCTTCTTTTCTTCTGGCATTTCAGTTTTTTAGATCTTGGGGGCCTATCCCCCAAGATCCATTTCAATTTTTCAGATCTTGGGGGCCTCCCCCTAGGATCCAGATCAGTGGTATCAGATTCAGGTTACGATTCCATGAGAATGAGGGTTTGATGCATATTCCAGTTTCTAATTTTTTTCAGCAATATTCAACCAACTTCGGGGAAATTCTATGACCTCCAAAGAGCATTTTCTTGGGCAAGTGGGAAGAATTTTTTATTTTATTATTTTATTTTTATTTTTATTTTTATTTTTATTTTTATTTATGTTATCTATTATATTTATTCTTATTATTATTATTTATTGCAGGGCGACGCATTTACAAATCATATATGAAGCTTTTGGTGCAAAATTTATAAACATAAATAACATATCTAGATTCATTGCAAAACAATAGCTATATTAAAAAAAAATCATCCGTATTGGAGTCCGGATGAGGGAGATATCGTTGATTTAAAATCAGTTATTTTGCAGAAATTTTTCAGAAGGAAATTCGTGGACGACACCTCTCCTATCTTTTTTTGCAGTTTTTGTGCAGGATTTTAGAAAACTGATTATAGATATGAACTCCTCTCGAAAAATCACCCAATTTCAAAAAAGAAATTGGCCGAATCAGAGTTTTGAAGAGGGAGATATCACTGATTTAAAATCAACTATTTTTTTTAGAACTTTTGTGACGACAGGATAGTTGCAGTGCGAATCTAAGTTTCCAGGGTGTCCAGGTAGGGATTTCTAACAAATTGGAAGATGCATAATGGTCATTCTATTTCTAAAAATAGGTTATAACAAATATCCTTATTTGTATTGGTCGAGTTATGCCCATTTTAAATCTGTAGCAGCATTTAGAGCAGGTTCCCTTTGGAGATGTGCCCTCCCACCCCGCTTTAGTAGGAACCTACTTCACATTAATTAGTTTCATCATAACAGCATCTAGCTTGGGTTCTTTTGATACATTCCCTCCAACTCCAAGCTATGTAGGCACCTACTACTTCATCAACAGTCAGCATCACGTTATGGGTCAACCGCACAAAATCCTTGTCATCGAATTCCAATTGCTAGGCCGCACATTGTTAGTATCACATTTGGTCACAAGCATTATAGGGCATCTCTATCCTCAGATCTTCATTTTTCATGGTATGGGTCATCCACAAAGCCACACTTCATCGAAGTCCATTTGCTAGGCCACACACTGTTAGTATCACTGTTGGTCACAAGCATTACAGGGTATATCTATCCTCAGACCTTCGTTTGTCATGGTTATGGGTCATCCACAAACCCACACTTTATCGAAGTCCATTTGCTAGGCTGCAGACTGTCAGTATCACATTTGGTCGCGAGAATTACAGGGTATCTCTATCCTTGGATATTCATTCATCACGGTTATGGGTTAACCACACGAAACCCTTCTCTTTAGTGGTTCTTCATATTCAATAAAGGCTTCTCAGGAGCGAACTTCATGCAATGATGACCATTGATTCTTAAGGAGGGAGGAATGATTCAAATGAAAAATGGCATCCACCCATGGTATTCATCCACCCACAATATTCATTCACCCATGTAATTTACCCATAGTATTGTAAGTGGAATCCACCCATGGTGTTCATCCCCCCATGGTATTTATCCACCCATGGAATTTACCTGTGATATCGTAAGTGGCATCCACCCATGGTATTCATTCACCCATGGTATTTTCTCATGGTATTTAAGTGGCATCGACCCTTCGTATTCATCCTCCCATGGTATTTATCTAGTCATGGAATTTAACCATGGTATTGTAAGTGGCATTCACCCGTGGTATTCATTCACCCATGGTATTTACCCACCCAGGAAATTTACATATGGTATTGTGACCAAAAAAGGCTATAAGTAACAATTCACATTTTGTAAAAGGACATATTGTCCACCACAATGTGGCCTTTACAATTATTATTTGTTTTCATAAAAAAGTTACTTTGTGGTTTTATTATTTCGTATTATCTTCTTTTCTTCTGGAATTTTAGTTTTTCCGATATTGGGGGCCTCTCCCCTAAGACCCATTTAAAATTTTTAGATTTTGGGGGCCTCCCCCAAAGATCCAAATCAAGTAAAGCCAAGATTGTGTGCTTCAGTGGGCCTAGCAATCCTTGCCAGTGAATGGCAGGATATACCATAAAGCCAAGAGGTAGATTTCTCTCCATTGGGCATAATAGTCCCAGGATGGGATGTATAGTAAATCCTAGAGAGTGTGTCTTGATATAGTGCCTAGTGATCCCTGGATCAAACTATGGATTACGGTAAATCTTTAGAGACTAGGATGCACTCAAATTCCTCATGGTGTAGGTGGAGAACTCCGGTGGCATCCGTGCTTGTTGGTGTTTTTGGTGTGTTCTGTGAGTCCCAAATTCATGCTTGGAATATGGCATGGGGGTGATTGGTTGAAGAGAGACTTGGCTCAGACAATATATGGTTGGGTGGAATGTGGTAGTCCCATCTCTAGTTGTTTTATGCATTCACTAATGAGAAATTCATTCCTTTGGTTTTCATATGTAAATGTACTGATGTATATGTGGATTTTATGGCTATTATTTCATTGATATTTGTGTCCCTATTATGCTGGTTATATGTATGTTTTATGACAACAAGTATGTATGGATCTCAACATGTTTTTACTTGTAAATGAATGGCTAATGTATCTATGACCTAATAGATGATAATGCAGCAAATGACATGAGGGAACAATGATTCATAATGATTCTCAAATAAGTATGAGATCCCTACACTTAATTCTATTGTTTACACCTATATGTTACATGCTGATGATATGTTTGACGAAATGCCTATCATGGCTAGTGGGGTCTCGTTAAGGTCTTGTTTGATTTATTTGTTTTGCATCATTGTTTCCCTATTATTTTACTAGTCTTAAGTTATTATTCCATTTTGGGCAATGACCTAGGCTATGGGCCTAAAAATGTGGCTCAAATCCTGGGGATGATGGCACACCACTGACAATATGAGTCTTTGGACACTAGCATGCAATCCTATGAGAGCGACTCTGGGTTTCTGAACACTGTCATGCCTATAGCATGAAAGCGAATGAGGCTAAAGATGGTCAAAACTTTAGTAGGATCCAAGGGAAAGTTGTCTAAAGTGTTGGATTGGTTCCTGAGGGTCTTTAAGTTGATGTTGAATGTTTGTTTGTTATGTTTCCATCGATTCCACTTCCTTAAGGTCACATAGGAGTTTGAATCCAATCATAGTAGCCTCTCATCACATGTTTACCCCGGTTGGTTGGTTAATTGGGTAGATGTGGTAGGAGCATATTATAGAGTGGTATCAGAGCATGGTTCACCCCTTGGACTAGATGGGCTATGTGTTGGTCATGCATGCATGTCAGTTGCATGTGTGTCTCTTACACTTGCATTCCATGTGCTTGTTGCATTACATAATGTTGATCATGGTTGTAGTAAGGTTTTCATGAGGAACTTCATGATTGATTTTGTGGAATGCATCGTAATGAGTATATGACTAGTTACATATTGTTATATGTTGCTTAAATGTTGTTATATTTCTCGTGATTACATATTTGTATGTTAGTTTGAATTCTTGTATGTTTGATTACAGGTATCAGTCTTGTAGGTTTGGTTACAAGAATTGATCACTTATGCTCGACTACATGCGCTTATGCGTATGTGTAGTTGATTAGGCATTGCTTACACATGTTGATGGCTACATGTGGCAATGTGCACAATGGAGTAAAGGTTGTTGTCATGCATGAGGTCATAACGTGCATGGTTGATATGGCCTTGCATTATAACTGGACCCTAACTAGAAAGATATTTATGTGTTGATGCATTTATTTGCATATGTCTGTATGATGTTATGTTTATGTTATACATTTATCATGTTGATTTGTTGATCTTGTAGACAAGGTATCCTCTCCAAATTATACTAAGGTATGTTGATTTATTGTGAATTGGTTTATCTGACATATTATGCATTACAGGAAAGAAATATCAAATGGCTAGCAAGATGGTTGACTACAAAGACTCTCCCTAAGAATCCAAAGAGTGGTATGTTGTTGGGAACTCTTTTGATTTGAAAGTTACACTGAGAAGCTTAAAGGAAGAAATAAGGAGTTGTAAGGTGGATAATGACAGGATCATATAGGCACATGAGAAGCAAGTAGAGGTTAATGCTATACTTCTTCAGAGTTTGTCAGAATTGCAACGACAAGGGCCACTTCGAATAAGCCATGGACAGGAGGACATAACTAATGTAGCATATGGAAGTAGGTCTCCTAATAGACACGTGTCAGATAGATCTGATACGATGAGAGATGGCAGGTTGTTGGATGCTCGGGATAGGAGGGGCGATGAGTACATGTACTATTCTAGTTCTAGTTCTGACGAACACCATGATCGTCATTGTTATCACACTTATAGGAGGAATGATAAGGGATAATTTCCAGATGAGATTAAGAAAGAAAAGCCACCTAATTTTGATGGAGATGTGAAGAAGCCGGAAGATGCATAGGCTTGGATACTTGGGATGAACAAATTCTTTGAGTTGCATGAGTACACAGATAACATGAAGGCCAAAATCGTTATCTTCAGCTTGAAATGTAAAACAAACATTTGGTGGGAAGATGTTTAGCGGGTCAGAGACATCATGAAGGATGACTTGAGTTCTTTGGAGTTCAAGAGGCTTTTCAGGAAGAAGTACTTGTCATAGAGGCACTATGTCAGTAAGGCAAAATAATTCTATGAGATAAAGATGGGGTCAATGACAGATGAAGAGTACACAACCAAGTTTATGGAGTTATTGAGGTATGTACTGTATCTTACAGATAAGAAGGCTAAAGTTCAAAGATTTTTTAGTGGTTTTCCATTAGAATTTAGAGATTAGATTGAGTATGATGAGCCTCGGTCACTTGAGGAAGTCACTGGGAAATTGAAGCATTTCTATGAATATTCAAAGCGTAAGAATGAATCTCAGCAACGATGGAAAGAGAAAGACAAAGGTAAAGGTAAATGGAAGCCTAAGAGAAAAGGGCCTCAAAATGTAGATGAGAAAGAAAATATGGCATTGAAAAAGAAGATCAATGTAGCTAGACAAGGACATGGGTTGTAGCAGCAGCTTAGAGGTGAGGGCACTGGTTCGTTGGAGTGTTGGACATGTGGAAAGGAGCACCATAGGAGAGATTGTCCGCAACATCAGGATGGTAGGCCTAAGATATATAGTGCACAGGAGGCACAAAATCTTGGGGATGTAGGGTAGATAATTCCTTGTATTTATGTAGCCGTGGACAACAAACATGCATAACATCAGGCATATCTCATAGAGATGGACAATAATATTTGTGATCAACTTATTTATATTTTGATTGACCCTGGATCTAATTATAGCTATGTTAGTCTTGAATTGGTAGATAAGTGTGGTTTGATTAAGGAATTGCATGCAAAGTCTTGGTTAGTGTAGTTTGTTATAGGTACAAAGAAGCAAGTTTGTCATTGGGCAAGAGCTTGTGCGCTTGATTTAAATGGTATGCCTATCGCTGTACATCTGAATGTATTACCATTGGGATCATGCAATATTTTTTTGGGCATGTATTGGTTGTATTTTCACAGAACCAAGGTAGAATGTTATGAAAAAGAAATTGAGTGTGTTGATGACAATGGGGAACCAAGAGTCTTGTAGGGAAAGAAGAAGGCCACATCAGTTAGGATGGTGACAGCTATGCAAACAAATCATAGTCATTAAATCTTTGTTAGGATATTAACTCTTCCTTTTCCCATGACAGATACTTCTATCAGTCCCTAATGTCACTTTAGATTTCACACTTTCATCTAGATCAAAAAAAATTTCTATGTTTCCTAACATGTGGTTGCTACACCCTGAATCTAGATACCATATATCACTCTGTTTTTTTTGTGCTACATTACAAGCTAAAAACATGCTATCATGGTTCTGATTTTCTCTTGTGAAATTTACACTTGGTTTGTTACTAATATCATATTGCTTCTTTTTACATTCATTTGCATAATGACCATACTTCTTATGGTAATGACATTGAACTTGAGACTTATCATACCTCTGACCTTGTGCTTGATTTTGGCTTGGGCCTTGACTTGGATTTTGATTGTTGCCTCTTCCATTTGAGCTTGAAGGGCTGCTTCTTCCACCTTTGTGTGGGCTTCTTCTTCTTCCTCTAGCATATGATTTTCCTTTGCCTCACCCTTGACCAAATCATACTTGTGTCTTGAAGGAATGCTCCAATGAGGAGCTTGTTGCTCTATTCAATCTATGTTCATGAGAAATCAGTGATGCATTAAGCTCATCGACTGAGAACTGTGAGAGATCCTTTGTCTCTTCTATGGCCACAACAATGGCCTTAGACCTTGCTGGAAAACTTATCAAAAATTTCTCAACTATTCTTCTTTCCTCAAGTATCTCACCATGAGACCTGATTTGAGTAACCAACCCACTTATATGTGTAAAAAACGAGTCTATATTTTCAGACTCTTTCATACAAAATGTTTCAAAATTTCTCCTTAACATTTGTAGCTTTGATTTCTTGACTTTTGTCATGCCTTGGTAGGCTGTCTAGAGGGTGTCCCATGCTTTCTTGGACTTCGTTGCTGCTAAAACCCTTGGGAAAATACTTTCATGAACTGCTTGGAAAATATACAACAGCCCTTGGGAAAATACTTTCATGAACTGCTTGGAAAATATAAAACAGGACTTTTGAATCCTTCTTCTTGTTGTCCCTTAACACATATTTTTCTTGTTGAGATAAGGCATTATATGTTGTTGGATCTGTTGGTTCTTGAAAACCATTCTCCACCAAATCCCAAATGTCTTAGAAGAAAACAAGACCTTCATTGTAATAGCCCAATAATCATAATTTTTGTCATTAAACTGAGTTATTTGAGGATTAGTCAAGCTTGTGCTTGATGTTGCCATTTCTGAGTGTAAAAAAAAAAAAACTTTCTACTTGTCGATAAATATGCTAAAAACAGTCTGCCCTCAAAACAAAAAAAAAAACTTTCTACTTGTTGGTAAATATGTTAAAAATAGTCTTCCCTCAAAACAATTCTTATTGCTAATAAAAACACTTGTTTTTACACTAACAATATTTAACCACCATGTTAGAAATACCATGTTAGAAATATTTAGGAAATTTAATTTTCGCAGAGGGGCAAAGAGTTATGATTTTCCTGAAGCTACTTTTGGGCAGCTAGCTTCCCGCACGCGGAGCTGATTTCACCAGGTACCTTCGTGCACGTGGAGCTATTTCATAGACTTGGATTTCGCGGACTTGGATTTCGGAGAGCTATTACACAAACTAAAAGATAAACAAGATAAGGTTGGAGCAACACAATAAAAATTTCGAATTGAATTCTAAAACATGAAAATACATTCATATGAGGTTGCAACTCATTCACCAAGTAAAAACAAAAATTTCACGCGAAATAACACACAGTAAAATACAGTAACTGTTGTTTTCACGTGCCCACCAAAATTTGTTCCACGATTTTCTTCTTACAAACTTGCACTCTTTTTTTTTCCAACTCTCTTACTCTCTAACCTGTCAAAATGAATTTTTACATTCATATTTAACACAACATACAATTTTACATTTAATTCATGACAAAGCAAAATCAATATGATGTTGTTGTTGAGTGTGTTCAGAATCACGTAGGTGTTTCTAGAGTTTGGGCAATAGTCTCTGAATGAATGCTTGTCCATATATTGACTGCTTTATATTCTTTGTTGCGTTTCAGAATGGCTCAAGTCTGGCTTCAATCCTTCCATCTTCAAAGAGAGACTCACCGTGCAAAAATACGTCTCACAAGTATGGCTGCTTTAGGTTGTTTATTGTGGTGGTTGGGATTATTATTTCCAACAGGGTTTATAATATTAATCTATTGAGTTTATAATATTATTGGACCTTCGGTTTATTAATCTCTATTAATATTATTAATATTATTAATATACTATATTATTATCATTGTGATTATAATCTAAGTATATATAAAGAATATTGATAGTTATATTAATATGTTAATAAATGTATATTAATCATTAGGATAATGGTGAGAAATAAATAAATACTATTAGTAATAACTGTATACTATTATTATATTATGTTAATTTTGTTATTGTTAAATATATAAATGTTTATATATATAAAGGTGGTTACTATTTATATAATTATTAATAAGTATGAATAGTCATTTTCTAATAAGCAAATTAATACTATGCATCTAATAATTATTAATGTAATTGATAAATGTCTAAAAAACTATAAAATTACTTTTAATTGATTTTCCTAAAAAAACAATCTTTTTGCTCACTACTTCTGAGAATGCTTTTTTATTTATTCAAACTTCGAAAAGACGGCAAGATTTAATTAATCTCTTGAGTGCGGTCTTTCTTTTTGAAAATGAAAATGCTTTTTCACTTATTCAAACTTCAAACAAACGAAAGGTTTAATTAATTAAAATTAGCAGCGGAGAAAATATCTAGGAAACAGGGGATTCCCTGTTTCTTCTAAGACTTCTAAACTACTCCGGTCAATTCGGCATAGAAAAGATGACTTGAAACCATTTGTTATGCCGGTCAATTCGGCAAAGAAACGATTAATTTCCCTGTTTCTTCTAAGACTTCTAAATTACTCCGGTCAATTCGGCATAGAAAAGATTAATTTCCACGACGACTTGAAACCATTTGTTTCCCCTGTTTCCTAGAGACTTCTCAACTTACTGCTCTTTTCGTCACTAAATTCACTTATTCAAACTTCAAACAAACGGAAAGATTTAATTAATGTGAGTGCGGTCTTTCTTTTTTAGAATTACCAGCCGAGAAAATCTCCGAAAGATTTTTGACAATGCAAGGACGGTCTTTTCGTCACTAAATTTACTCCCGTGGCGTATGCAACCAATGCATTTTGAAATTAGCAGCGGAGAAAACAGGAGATACAATTCGGCATAGAAAAGATTAATTTCCACGATGAGTTGAAACCATTTGTTATGCCGGTCAATTCGGCAAAGAAACGATTAATTTCCACGACCACTTAAAACGATTTGTCATTTCGGCATAGACTTCTAAGACTTCTAAATTACTCCGGTCAATTCTTCTAAGACTTCTAAATTACTCCGGTCAATTCGGCATAGAAAAGATTAATTTCCACGACGACTTCTCAACTTACTGGTCTTTTCGTCACTAAATTTACTCCCGTGGTGTATGCAACCAATGCATTTTGTTAATTTTATTTTATTAGTGATATTCTTTCTTACTTCTGCGGAAACTGGGTATTTACCATCATTGTTGACCCAAAAATTCGACGGCCTCGAAGACAACTTTATTCCAAGTTCGAATTTCTATGAATTCTAAATTCAAAGTTACAAATGTATCTATGCGTCTATATAAACAATCACAATTTGGTTTTCTGAAGCATTGTGATTGTTGTGTTTCAGAGAAGGAAATGATGGATACCTGTTACGTCCCTTCTCTTTTCTGGTGCTGCCACCTATTCCTCTTTTATTCCATTCTCTTTCTCAATCCTCCTCTTGTCTTTTCCACACCCATCGCCCATTTCCCTCACCATCCTCCTCGTCTCACCAATGCTTCCGATCAACACGCTTTGCTTGCATTCAAGTCTGCAATCACATATGATCCCTACCAGTCCTTAGCCACGTCTTGGATTCCAAATGTTTCATTCTGCCAGTGGACGGGCATCATATGCAGCAGGCGCAGGCAGAGAGTCGTTTCCCTCAATCTTACAAGCATGGGATTACAAGGTACAATCTCTCCCCTTCTCGCCAATCTCTCCTTTCTTAGAGTACTCAGCCTAGCGAATAACAGTTTCGACGGTAACATTCCCTATCAATTGGGAGCCCTCTCTCGCTTAAAGATGCTTCGCCTGTCTAAGAATCAACTCCAGGGTTCCATTCCGCCCACTCTGAGTAAGTGTCGCAGTTTGAGGAACTTGACTTTGTCCTTTAACAATCTCACGGGAAACATTCCCCCACAACTATGTGTTCTCCCCAACCTAATAACCATGTACTTGGGAACTAACAATTTGACGGGAACAATCCCGGACTGCTTGGGAAACATATCCTCTTTGCAGTACTTAGATTTAGCTGAGAACAACCTTCAGGGCAGTGTTCCTTCTGAATTGGGTATGCTAAGCCAGCTCATCTTTCTTAATCTGGGTAAAAACCATCTGACGGGACGCATTCCGTCTTCGTTGTCTAACTGCACTAATCTTGAACGATTGCAAATATCTTTTAACCGATTAGTTGGCCACATTCCGTCGGAATTGTGTAGCAAGAAGACCGCCCAGTTAAAGGAACTCTATTTCGGTGCTAATCAGCTGAGTGGCAGCGTTCCTTCATCCCTCTTCAATTGTACCAAGTTACAATTGATTGTCTTATATCGGAACCAGCTCAGCGGAATAGTGCCTATGGAGTTGGGTAAATTGACACATCTCCGGCGGCTTGAGTTGGACGGCAATTACCTTATTAGCGGCCACACCACGACATGCCCCATTCTTACTGCTCTTAGTAACTGTTCCGATCTACAAAAAGTAGACTTATCTGAGAATAACTTCACTGGGCAATTGCCGTTTTCTATAGGCCACCTCTCTACACAACTCTACATCTTACACTTGGGTATCAACGAATTCGCTGGGGAAATACCTCCTGCTATTGGAAATTTAAGTAGCTTAATATTCCTTAGTTTAGAAGGTAATTCTTTTACAGGGTCAATCCCTTCTTCAGTTGGTATGCTTAAGAAGTTGGAGAGGTTAGATATGGATTCCAATAATTTACAAGGAAACATTCCAATGGAAATTGGGCAGATAAAGAGCTTAGGTCTTTTATATCTCTCTGGAAACAATTTGTCTGGAAAAATCCCTGATTTTGTGGCCAACCTCCAACAATTAAGATATTTAGATCTTAATCATAACCAGTTTTCAGGAAACATACCTGCAAGTTTAGGGAAATGTGTGAACTTACTACTGCTAGATCTATCATACAACAAGCTTAGTGGGCACATACCTGAAGAGCTTGCAGGCCTTGCAAATTTAGCCTTCTATTTCAACTTGTCAAACAATTTATTACATGGCCATGTGCCTTTAGAACTAGGAAAGTTCAATAAGCTTCAAGCTATAGATATCTCTGCAAATCAAATAACTGGCTACATTCCAAGTAGCCTTGGAAGCTGCCAAGAAGTAGAATATCTGAATCTTTCTCATAACGCACTTGAAGGTCCAATTCCAATGTCAATCAGTGAACTTCTAAGTCTTCAAGACCTAGATCTCTCCGCCAACATTTTGTCAGGGGGAATACCCGTATCACTAGCAAATCTCACATTGTTCCACCACTTGAATTTTTCTTTCAACAAGCTATCAGGAGAAGTCCCTAAAGGTGGAGTTTTCAAAAAGATTGGCGCCACAGCATTTATGGGAAATCTTGGTCTATGTGGACCTTGGGTAAATCTACCACCATGCTATGCTCATAAACATAAAAGTGTTTCGAATCTCAAAAGAGTTATCATCCCTGTTGTTGTTGTAGCAATTGTTGTATTGTGTTTGTTTCTTGCAATCTTGTGGAGACGGAATCGCAGGAGAAATATTCAGAGAGAGATTGGTCCATCATTAAATGTGGGGCATCGAAGAATCTCCTATGCAGAGCTCACCATTGCAACAAATGAATTTAGTGATGCAAACTTGTTAGGAATTGGTAGTTTTGGAAAAGTATACAAAGGGATTTTGAATGATGGCACAATGGTTGCTGTCAAGCTTCTCAATCTACAAAATGAAGGGGCTCAAAAGAGTTTCGATAAAGAGTGCAAAGTTTTGGGTAGAGTTAGACACCGAAATTTGATTCGGGTCATAACTTGTTATTCAGATCTCCAAATCAAAGCTTTGATATTTCCATTAATGCCAAATGGAAGCTTAGAAAAGTGGTTATATCCCGATGATGGAGAACAAAGTGGTTTGAATTTGATTCAAAGGTTGCATATAGCAATAGATGTCGCCCAAGGCATGACATATCTCCATCACCATTGTTTTGTGCAAGTGATTCATTGTGATTTGAAACCCAGCAATGTGTTGTTGGGTGAAGATATGACTGCATATTTAATAGACTTTGGCATTGCTACTCTATGTTTTGCAAATAATGAAGATGGGGATATCACTTCCACAAATGCACTCAAAGGATCTACAGGCTACATTCCTCCAGGTATTATTTAAACTACATACCATATTTTAATTAATCTTGTGATTTTTTTTCTAAATATTTATTAACCATTGTGAATTAAAAACCTTAAGATGATGATCTATGAATGCAGAATATGGAGTGGGCGGACAAGTCACAACAAATGGTGATGTTTATAGTTATGGAATAGTGCTATTGGAAATGCTCACTGGAAAGAAGCCCACCCACGACATGTTTGTCGAAGGAATGAACTTGCAAAAATGGGTGGGTAGCAGTTTTCCAAACCGACTAATGGATGTGGTGGACTTGGGTTTACTAAGGAGGACGGGTAGTTGTACTGAGGAAGATAATAATCTCAATTGTCTTAGTTCATTGATAAATGTGGGATTGCTTTGCACAAATGAATCTCCTAAAGAACGACCTACTATGATGGTCATTCTAGGCATGCTGCAAAACATCAGAGACACTTTTTTGAGCCCTGGTGCCATTCCCAAATTGCAATCAAATATAACACATTTATTGGGTAGTACAAGCACTACTCTCAACAACATTTGTGAAGGTCAAAGTTCTTCAACATCTTAGTCTATTGTAATAAACTTGTAGTTGTGTAGCTAAGCCATGAAGTAAATTGAATCTTATTTCCATTTCCTTCTTTGTACATAAATTGTTGTTGTTAATTACATGTCATTCCCAAATTCCAATAAAATATAACACATTTGCTGGGTAGTACAAGCACTATTCTCAACAATATTTGTGAAGGTCAAAGTTCTTCAACATTAGTCTATTGTAACACACTGGTAGTTGTGTAGCTAAACCATGAAGTAATTTGAATCTTATCTCTTTTTTTTACTGTGCATAAATCGTTGTTGTTAATTACATGCAAACATGAACAACAAAGTTAGATCCACTATGAATGCATCTCATCTGGTTGTATTTTTGTTTTTGGTTAAAAAAAATTGACTTTTAATTTTAAAGTTTTGAAAAAAATAAATATGAAACTGAATATTTTGAAAATTACAATTTAATTTTAAAAATTTTTAAATTTGAATTTCTATTTTTTGAGTAAATAATTAATTTTATGTAATTTAAAATTGAATTTTCAACATTTTTTTTATTTAAAAATAAAAAATATATATATTCTACCAAATCTCATAACCATTATTAAACAATACACCTATCAAATCTGAATATTTTCATATGATTTTCTATATACAAAGAACTATGTGTGGAGAGATACATACACACAAACCAATTGATTGCTTGAAGAAATTAATGCTATGTAACAGATCTCAGATCTCAGTTATGACATAGGAGGTATGGACTGTGAAGGAGATTTGGTTCTCCTTAATTGCCTCCACCTATTTACTAAATCACTTGGCAGATTCTGTGGATTACCCAGTCCAAGAACAAATAACAATAGATTTTGTGCCTGTGTGTGGTTGCAATGTTTTTCGCCACTATTATGGCAGGGACGAGGCCATGGACAGCTGTAGGGGCACCATGACTGGTGTTGTAACTGAATCTTGTAAGCCTTCATTCACTTGCAAAAACCTGCTTGTCAGCTTAATATAAACCTGCACTTGCAAAAAGATATTTTATTCCTTATCAAATGTGTAGTCTGTCCAACTGCAGGTTGTCAATATTTCTGGTCATTTCAAATTGGGTCGGTATACTTCTATTGAAGCTGTAGGTACAGTTGTAGAGACTGCTTTGTCGACTGAGATTTCAAACAAGGAT
>APFE031147623.1:89921-101113 GCA_000404065.3 Pinus taeda | reverse complement strand
AATTCATTTATATTTGGAATATCATTAATATTTATAATAAATTCATTAATGAAAATTAAAGTGATTTTCATAATTATATAAAGAGATTGGATTCAGTGGTGGAGAGTGAGGAGTTTTTCATTGTTGGGTAAGGTTTAATTCATATAAGATCTTATTTTTCATTCATGTGGCTCCTTGAGGTAGTGTTTGAATGTGTAGCTGCACCTACAAAGATTATATTAAATGCTCTTGAGATATGTGCACATATAAGTGAATCATGTCGCACCCCTTTGTCCTTCAATATCAAATCCCCAAGGATGTATATCGGTTGGCAAGAGTGTACACTAATAAGGAACTCCTTACAACATTGTTGGTTCAAATCTTGATTAGCCCCACATGCCATGTGTGCGGTTTAGTCCCAACGGATGACATCATCGTCACTGCCACCACCATGTGTGTGTTCAAGGGGTTATATCAACAAATTATCATCAATGTGCTTGGGAATTTAGCTAATTGCTTGCAAGAAAATGTACAATTTGAATCCTCTTAAATGTGGTGCACTAGTACACTGACTAGTTTACTAGGGGTGTGGGAAACCTTTGTTAGGTTTCCCTACAATGTTTTATTTAGAATGTGTGTGTAATTTTAATTAGATATTTGATTTTAATTAATAATGATTAGTGTAACCACCCCTGTGTCACTTGTAATTTCCCTTCTCATAAGTCACCTTGGAACCAGAGCTAATATGGCCTCACTGAAGTCTTTGCTGCTGCTTCTTGGTTTTATTCTTGATAGAGAGGTGATATAGATGCTACCTATGTTGAATCTTAGCATATGTTATCCTCCACAATGTCCCAAGTTGAGAGGAATTGATGGAGGTAACCACAAACCAAGCTTTTAGTTTGGTAGCTAGCCCTACCAAACCAGATAGGGCTCTCTCTGAAAACTTTATGACATTATTATTATAGAGTATTTCTTGTTCCTTGTCCAATAAATTCATAAAATTCATTTCCCACCAATTACCAAATAAATTCAATCATATACGTAATGTCACTAAAAGCATCAAAGTTTCAAAAAATAAAGTTTCTTCAAGTATTGCAAGCACAAATATAAAAAGTAACAAGTTAACTAATCAATCCACTAGAATAAAACATTTGGGCCGAAGGTTCAATGGCACAATTACATATAATGTCATACCCTATAATATTAGACTAATGTTTAGTAGTTGCTTCTCAATTAATAACAAAAATGTCAACCATGAGGTAGCTCAAACTTCCAAGCTTAGCCGTAAACATGATAAGAATCCTTTTTTCCTCACACATGCTTTCTTGGGTGTGGATTATGTTATTTTTCCAAGGGCTTGCAGGATAATCCCTAAACAAAATCTTTTGGGCTATTTTTTATGTCCATTTTTTGTGGTTTTCAACACATGATTTTGTATTTCTAGTTAAGGAATTAAGGTTGCAATCTAATAAGGGTGAATTGATTAGGATTCTAGATGGAACAAGATGCTATATATTGTACTATAAATGGTAAGTTAATACACTTAAAGTTAGTAGTACATCTTTAAACATTTGTTAGCTTTCTTGGTTAGGGGTTTTGAGGCTAAAAATTTGAGTATTATGTGTGATTTCTATTGTTTACTTTTATACTTATAAGGAACCTATGCTTACATTGTTTTAATTTAAAGGTTTAAAACTTACAATTGGTATCAAAGTGGATATTGGCTTCATAGGGGATTTCTTTGTTGCTAAGGGTTCAATTATCTTGATTTGAGGTAAAATTGGTTTTAGTTGGAGCTTTGAAATGGTGATTCTTGTGTTAGAAGAGAATGTCAAGTAGTTCAAAAGTTGAGACCAAGAAATTTAATGGAAAATTCTTTGAGCTATGAAAGCTCAAGATGGAGGATCTTTCCGTAGGAAAAAATTAATGGATCCATAGATCTTGGTATTCTGCCATGGGTATGTCAACAAAAGATTGGATGAATTTGGATAGGAAGAAAAATAGCACAATCTAGTTGTGTATTTCATAATTAGTGTTATTGAACATCTCAAGAGAAAAAACAAGGCAATATAGGATAAGTTAGAGGTTTTGTATCAATCTAAGTCCTTGTTAGAAAAACCTTTCCTTCAAAAGCAGTTGTACCTCCTAAGAATGAATGATGGAGACTTAGTGACAAAGCATCTAAATGCCTTCAATGCTATTATAGGGCATTATTTTTTTGTGAATATTAAAATTTTAGATAAAAATAAGTACATTACCTTACTATGTTCATTGCTAGGTTCATGGAATAGTCTGGTTGTATTTATTGGTGTTAAGGCGGCATTAATGTTTGTTGATGTGGTTTCATCCTGGTTATCCTAATAAATGGAAAGTAAACACATGGAAAATTATACCATGAATGCCTTATCTATAAGAGGGCATTCCTAGAATTGAAATAAAAATAAGTCCTCAAGTGAGATATATAAATCTAGAGGTAGATATAAATCTATAGGAAAATCTTTAAGGAAAGGTTGGGAATGTGTTAAAGCTAGCCATTACAAGAAATATTATAGATCTAAAAGTATTGATAAAAGGAAGGGTTTTGATAATTTTTCTTCCACATAATGGAAGGCCTTATGAGAGGGAGGATGGGGTGTGTGCTCAGATTCCTAAGGCACACATGCAGATCATGATGTATGGCTGATTGACTCAAGTTCTTCTTTCCAAATAAATCCCCAAAGGGAATCATTTTGTCAATATGAACAGTATGATGGAGGTTGCGATGTTTTCCATAAGAGAAGACTCAAAATCTAGAATCATCATATGAGGAAAAGTCATCTAGAAGCTTTAGGATGGAAGGAATAGAGCACACCATGGAATCCTACACATTACAAAGATGGCTAGAAATTGGATGTTTTTAAGTGAGATGAGTGATCCAAATGTAAATACTTTGTTTGGAAGGGAAAAATTTAGGATGGTTTAATAAATAATGGCGTTGCTAAGGGGACTTTGGCCTAGAACTCTATAGAAGCCATTAGGAAGTACCATCACTAATGGGTGTGATAGTTCTATTGCTTGTGAAGGTGGATTTGAAAAATACAAAACCCTTATTGTCTCTAGAGAAAAATCAAAGCTATGCCAAAAAAGATTTGTATGTATTGGAGAGAATGTCCTTTTATAATTGCATGGTAAAAGTATGTCTCGTTACATATTATATATATGATAAACAAAATCTAGTAAGATACTTATCTAGTGCTACAAGAATAAATGGAATTTTAGAGTAGTACACACTAATGTGTTTCGATCTGTGTTTGTTCCATCATAGGTAAACTTGTGTACTATTATTCATTCATAGATGTTTTTTCACAAAACATGTGGATTTATTTATGCTAAAATAAATATGATGTTTTTAGTAAATTTAAATAGTGTAAGGCTCTTGTGAGAAACAAAAAAAAAAAAAAAAAAAAAGAGATGTTGAGGATAAATAATTTTGGAATGATCTATGAAAATGAACTCGAGGGATTATATAAGAAATCTAGTATGGCAAGGAAGAAGACTACTCCACACACATCTCAATAGATTGGGTTGTAGAAATGATGGATAGGACATTATTTGAAAATGCAAGGAGCATGCTTTGTGGTGCGAGGTTATGATAGGAATTCTAGGTAGAGATAATTAATACCACATGTCACTTGGTAAATTTATCATCCTTATAAGTGTTGGTTGAAAAGAAATTCCATGACGAATGCACAAGTAAAAAAACATCTTAATTATCTCATAGTTTTTGTTTGTGATGGTTAGGTACATGTTTCAATGAATAATAAGAGTAAATTATATAATAAAGATGGAAAATATATCTTTATTGGTTATAAATATGGTATGAATGGTTTAAAATTTGAAACTAATAAACTAACAAGTTTTTGCAGTTAACATATTATCTTCAGAGAGGTCAAATATTTGCTAAATAATAAATCATTCCAATGGAAAAATAACTTGAGGTAATAGAGTTCCAATTGGAGGGTGAAGAATTTGACTCATCATAAGAACTTTAATTGGAAGAGAGGAAAGAATCTCATATTTCAATATTGAGGAGATCAACTTAGGAGAGAAGGAAATTGGAAAGGTATACTTCATTAAATTTTCATTCTATTTTTTCTTTGTCTATTATTGATTATGATCTCATAATTGTTAGGGTGGGAGTGGATTTGAAGGATGATAAACCATTGAAGGCCATTGTTGAAGAAATGGTAGCCCTGGCTAATAAATGCACTTAAGATCCATTTGAATCATTGGTTGGAAGAAATATCGTTGGTGGAAAATGGGTGTTTAAGAAGTTGGTTACTAAAGGGAAACTATAGAAATGTAAAGCTCAATTAGTAGAAAAAGGATATTCATAGGTAGGGGGAATTGATTATGGTAAAACTTCTTCTTTTGTTGCTAGATTAACTTCCATTAATTTAGTTTTTTCTATTATATGCTTATTTCAATATTGAAGTAGAGTAGCTAGATGTAATGGGAACATTTCTAGATGGAAATGTTGAAGAAGAACTTTATATGAAAAAATTGAAAGGTCTTTTAGTGAAAAGAAAGAAAAAGTTGGGTTGCAAGTTGGAAAAAGTCATTGTATGGGTTAGGTCTATCCCTAATGATGTGGTATCAAAAGTTTGACACTTATATATTGGGACTTGTTGTCACTAGTAGCAAAAGTTATGCTTATGTGTATTTTGAGTTAGTTGGTGATATTTTTTATTTATGTGGTATAGTATGTGGATGATATGTTGTTGATTAGAAAAGACAAGAAAACCATCGAGGATGTTCAAACCCAATTGTAATCTAAATTTGACATGAAATATCTTTGCATTGGAATTTTCTTTATTGGGCATGGAAATTAAAAATATTAAGAAAATAGGAAACTCTTATTGAATTAGAGGAAATATGTTGAGATGGTATTGTATATGTTTAATACCCAAGAATGTAAGCTAGTATAGGTCCCTATTCATATAGGTGTAAACTTGATTATAGATCATTGTACTGAGATAAATGAAGAGGAAAAGAACATGTATCATGTTAGCGATATTAGTAGTTTAATGTTTGTAATAAAATAGGAATACACATGTAATGGGAGCTTTTAAGCAATTAAATATTAAAACCATAGAAGGAGCATTGGACAATTATAAATATGGATTTTAGGTATTTGTGTGACACTATAGATTATTAGAATTTAATATCAAGCAAGTCCTAGAGCATAAAAAATGTTGAAGATACATGGCTTTTTTGATGTAGACTAGGCTAAATATTGGATCATAGAATATGTACAAGTGGTTATGTGTTTACCTATTTAGAGGAGCAACAAAATGGATAAGCAAGAGATTGTTTATAGTTGCACTCTCAACTATAGAAGTTTAATACATGGTAGCCACTCATGTAAGTAAGGATGGTTTAAGGTTACATATATTTTGTTTAGGCATTGGGTTTGTGTATTAAATTGTAAGGTTAGAGTGCAATCTTTCTGAGAAAAAAAAATACCAACCTATCATTCCAAGGCAAATCATATTGATGATTAGATATGTTAGTACTAAGAATTTTTCTTTGTGTAGAGAAACAAATAGCATTACTACCCTCAATTGTTGTATGAAATATCACTAAAAAATGATACACTTAAAAATTAAAAATTTGGATCTATAAATGCTTCGAGTTTCATTGAAAAATAATTGTATGAAATATCACTAAAAAATGATAGACTTGAAAATTACAAATTTGAATCTATAAATGCCTCGAGTTTCATTAAAAAATAATAAGCTCATCATATTAAAAGTTAATTTCAAATGGATCTTGTCAAATTTGTGAAAGTGGATTGTTGTTATTTCCATTGTAGGATATGATTCTAATGTGTTTTACCTTTGTGATTTAATGCATTTCTACAAAAACCCAAATAAACAAAAAAGTTTTTGTGGTCATTAAATGAGGTTAGGAGATCACACACCATTAATAGCAACACATTATACCTCCTCTTAATAGGTGATGGATGCTTGATGATTTTTCTTATAATAGCTCAATGTACCTACAATACAAATTCCATTAAACTACAATTACTTTGTCTTGTAAATATTATATAGCATAAATATGTTTTGATGTAAAAAATGAAAAAAAAAAAGAAATGATAATTGGTATACAATATTCATCCTGAAATACGACAATAATTTTAGGGAGAATCATGATGTGGAAGAACTATATATCAATTTTATTATGTGTTTATTAACTAATAAATGTTTACGATTGCAAATTTATACTATAAATTTCCATCAAGGGGATTGCATTTACAATATATCGCATTTCCAAAAAAAATTAATTCAAATTCCTTCTTTTCCTTAAGGAACTTATGCCCCCTCCTCAATTGTGAACCCTCAACTAACTTCCCAATGAACACTATGTTTCCTAGTATTTTAATTTTTTTACCTAACTCCATTCCATATTATATCTGCGTGTTGGCCATCTCCAAGATTCGATGATCAGTTATTAACCTTCCCGTAGATAATGGTTCAACTTCCCTTGGTAACCAAAACTAGAAATCATCTTGACAAAACATGAATGCCACATAAATAATCCTCTCATAGACATCCTTCTATATTCATATAATTCTATGGCTAACACCTCTTTATTGGGTATGTGTTATAGTATTTGCATGATTATTTCCATAAATACTAATGGGTTTGGAGGAGGTCAAAAGGCCATAAAAATGTTGGGTGTGGAGCATGATTATCATCTTGATTCCTAAGTCTCAGCCTCGTTGGACCCCAACTCCTAGACGAGGTGACATCACCAATTGTATGATAGTCATTAGAGGGGTCTAGGGAGGGGGTGATGACTACTTTTAATGAGCCCCACCATGGTGGGGGCTTGAGGGAAATGCATTTGAAGCTAAAAATAGATGAAAAAATTCCTTGTAAAATATTTTAATTTTGTAGTCAATCTAGATCCATTAGGTAGATGATCTGATGGTAGAAACTATGTTGATTTATGGTTTTCTGCCCCAGAAGGAAGCCTCGGTTTATGAGGGAATTATATTAAGATTGTGTATTATTATTTTGAGTGAGAGAGATAGAGGAGGTTGCATGAGAACGGAGAAAAAATTACAACATATCTATTGTAGGTTGTATCTCTTCATTTTGCTGGATAATATAAAAGGAAGGATTGGTTGTTTCTTCGTGGACATAGCCCAAATTGGGTGAACCATGTATATGTGTGTCTCTCTTGTTTTATGCATTTATGTTTCCACAATATTTAATGTATTTCATTGCTCTGTTAATTAATTTCTAACAAAAAATAATGTTGGACTATTTGGGTCTATTTTTGACCTATTTTTGGTGTTTTTGGGCCAATAATTCTCAACCCATTATAATATAACTCTAGTTAAGGAATGCGGGTTGTAATCTAATATGGGCATATGAATTATGGATTTGGATGTTGTGGTATCCTATATTTTGTATTGTAAATGATGAAGCTAATAAAATGAGGGTTAGAGGTGTAACTCTAGACATTTGTTGGTTTTCCTAGTTAAGGGTGGAAATGAAGAAGGTAGAAACCCTATTGCCTCTAGAGTAAATCAATGATGTATCATCAAATAATATGGCACACTACAAGAAAAATACCTTCTAGCGAAGGTTATAACGAAGGTTTTTAGTGTTATAAAATTGGAGAAAATAATAAAAAAACATCAGCTAAAACATTTGTTTGCGATAGAAGATGTTTTAGTAGAGATTATACGAGAATTTCATTGCAACTAAAAAAATTGGGCGGCTAGAGGTTTTAGCGGATGTTGTTTTAATGGTGCAATTCATGGAATACGTAGCACCAATGTGCTACATATATAAAAGCATTGAGGTTGAATACATAACTAAAAACACCAAGGCATTGAATACAAAGGATACGATGCCTGAAATGTGTACTGCCTTGGTGTGTATATATCAAAAAACACCCTGGGGCATTCTTTGAAGGTACAACACTTGGGTAGGGAAAAAAATATTTCAGGCCTGGTGCTGTTAATTTTAATAATGCACCAAGGTTGGAAATATTATTTTGTAGCACCAGGGAATTAGTTCAATGAAAGCATTGTTTCTTTAAGAATTACAATGCATCGGGGCATTATTTGCAAAAAATACTAGTGCTTGAAGAACTAAATGCCTTGGTGCTGTCATTTTATGAAAAGGCACTAGTCATGAAAAAAGTATGCCATCACAGTGCTTTTATATAACATAACACACCGGCACGTGTTTATGTTATGGACGCACTAGTTTTTGTATGAGATTTTCTCTTTTTTGGAAACATCAACCTGTGATAATGCAATTATTGTAATTCATATAAATTAAAACTTGATTAGTGCATTTGTATATTATGTTTAGATTAATTTGTTATATTATCATATTTCGCATCTCTTCATTCTTATATTCAATCATCCATATATTAATCAGTGGTGTAACATTTCATAGTGGCATTGGATAACACAATAAAATAAATTAAAATGCATTTTATTATATATCAATAAGAGGCTCTTTGTCATACAAAATGGGATTTTTATTGGTAACCCCTTGTCCTTAAATTGGGCTACTATGTCCATTACATTAAACAAAATGTCTGCTATTCACTAAAAATGCTCCATGGTATAACACCTTTAGATACTCTCTTAGTCCATGCGTCTATCTTTCTAATGAATGACTCAGTTGAGTTCTTTGCATGTCAAGATATCTAAAAAATTTATCTCTAGACCGAGACATGAATCTTATATATGAGTCTGATTTTCACAAAAAAAAATTCAAAAAATACAACAAGTTTCATTGATATCCAAATAGATCATCATTCTTCACTGGAAATGTTATCAGTGCTCGAACTACTTCCATGACTTGTCTTATTTGGACGAATTTTTGATTGATTGCATTGATTTTTTTGTGTTCTTGATCGCGTTCCATATGAAAACATAAAAGTAAAGTGTAATGTGTGTATCTACATTGGTGAGAATAATGAAAATTGAAATAAATAATATACATCAATGTAAATCAAATAAAAATGTACCATAGAAAGAAGTGACTCATAAACTGTACACATGGTTTCGAAACTAAGACTCATGCCTTGTTGCAACATGTCTTCTGCTGGTGTAGTTCCATATTTTGTTTCCTGCATGTTTTAAACTCCATTATGAATCATATATTTAATAAAGGATTTTTTTGTTCTATTAATTATAAACTACGAGTTGTAAAACAACATAGATACTTACAAATTCCACAATTAATTTTTGATATGCCAACATATACTCACAACTCATGTTTAGCCCAATGATCAATTCTTCTGATGGCTCTTCCTTGTATGTTAGAACCTATTTGAAGACATTCAAGGATGGTTGTTGTAAAACAACTAGCATGTTTCACATATCAGCGCATTGATCCTTTGGGATTTTCATAATCTTCTTGAAAAAGTTATAAACAATTTTTATATTGATATATGAAAACTAAATATAACAAAATTGATATTAATAAATGAATGGTTTTTAGTAATATATACATATAACTATATAAATCATATTAATTAGGTATATTTCCTTTTGAATGATTCTTTTTGTTGTTGTATGCTTTGGCTATTGCAAGTTTCACATGTCTTATTAACCATTGCTCTTGAAATGCTTCATGTAGTTTATATATGATTTGGTTCTTGGAATCATTGGATTTATTTTTGTATTGTAAGTGGAAAGTATGTCTATATGTTCATTCCACTATATCCCTCATAGTTTTGTAAAAAATTCCCTCCTTTCATTAACCTCTAGAGTCACTCTAGATGAGCTAAGGACCAATTTGTCATCATTTACATGTTCCATAATTTTCTTTTCTTAGAATGACGTTGATTTTTCCCTTCGCTGTTGCTCCTTGTAGAAAATTAAACATATATGAATTAATATATTGTTTGAAACATGTTATATAATATTATTAAGTATATTATTAATGAAAATTAAAAAAAAATCATATTGAATAATATTTTTTTATTCACCCCATTCATCCTTCTACAATTTTTCTATCAAGATTTTACACTCTTCTCCACTTAGATTAGAAATAACCTTATCTACCTTCTTCATTTTGTGGCTCTGAATGACACACACTAACCAATACATATTAGTTAAACTTGCATATAATTCAAACATATTAATTTTGTAAAGAACTTACAAAGAACTTCCCTTCTATTTCTTTTTGATGTGTTATCGTTGTGTTGATCAATAGTTTTGTTACTTGACATCTTCTCAGACATTTTCTATCAATATACAACTTGTACCATTAAATATAGAAGCCATTAAATGTATTTTATACATAAATCAATTTGTTTTCATCCAAAAAGAACTTTGGTAACTTGTGTGTTTATTTGAATCAACGCACCAGTTCATTTAAGCCATTAAATGCATTGGGAATTTAATTGTTTAACATTGTCAATGAAATTTATTTATTTTTAAATAATTTTAAATTATGACGGTGTGATTTATATTGATAAAAGCATTGCAATGACTTAATGATGATATTTGGCATAGGTTCACTAGTGTGTTCTATTACACCGGGAGCATCGATAAACATATTTGACATAAACAATAGGGTTATAATACACTGGTGCGTTGTATTACAAAAGGCACACTAGTGCATTATATTACATTTGCACACCATGAAACATATGTCATTTTTTAAAAAGATGGGCAGCGCAGACATGGTTTGGATCTAATTCAAAAAATGATCCCCATACTTTACATGTCAAACACCCTATATATAGTAAGTACACAAACCCATTAAATCTAAAATGTCTAAAATGAAAAACCCTAATTGTGAAATGGTAGAGGGAGTTAATCCCTAAGGTGAGATTTTGTAGTCATATAAGTAAGAAGAAGTTAAGGTGTAAGGTAGGTATTGATCATACCTTTCAAATTCTAATCCTTTTACGAATCCAAAAATACTTTTTTGCTCCACAGTGCTCCCAATATGCCTCTCTTGCAAATGATTTCTCTTTTAATTAAATCCTAATAGAAATTGTTAAAATAATTATTAGTAAAATCAAGAATAAAATTTAAATTTTTTACTACGCAGGGTTTTGAGTGAATCACCATAGCTTTGAGTTTTTGACCTTTTGAATAGATCTACTACTCCAAAGTATTTTGCTACTGCATAGTGCTCCTAGTATGTCTCTCTTGCAAATCACTCGCTTGAAATTTT
>APFE031147623.1:0-89901 GCA_000404065.3 Pinus taeda | reverse complement strand
TTTTTTTTTTTTTTTTTTTTTTTCCAGATCCTAAAATGATGCAGTTGATATTTGAACACAATGATGTGGTTTATATTTAAATGCATTGATGCTATAGTTTTTATAAAAGCACCGAAGTGGTAGAATTCATTTTTATTTTGAAAAATCCCAAAAATACCTGTGTACCAAAGTTTTTTTTATTTAAACACATAGGTGCGGTTTTCTACAAGAGCACTGATATGATAACATATTTTATATTTTCAAAATTCCAGAAACCAATGCAAGTATTATTTTAATTCCCTGAAGTTGTAATGGTTTAAATGCATCGATGCGTTTCATCCTAATAAGCGCATCGATAGGGTTTAAAAGTTATCTAAAGTTTTATTTTTACATAATATGGCATCTTAATCTCAAATTATCATTTATGACACATCCACAGGAATTACATTAGTTCATTGTATACTTTTTCCGCTTAAAGTGGCCTTATTCTTGAAAAATGGTTTGAAAACTATATTGAGATTGAGTTTTTGGTTATATGGTGCTCAAAATCAATTTTAGATATGCACACAAATTTTTTTTTTTCCTGATTTTTCTCAAATGTAGGGACAAAATATCAACATATCTGGTGTGAAGAGGATGTTGGGACACTGTCTCCAATTAATACCCGTGTACAGAAACGAGAACAAGATAAACGCATGGTCATCCTCACTGGAGAGTAGTGCCAATGCATTGGCTGAAATCTAGGTGGGATACTCCAACAAGCCCCTCTTAGGCATCAACTGGCCCCACATGCACATCTTCACCTTAGTCATCAGCCTAGGAGGGCGATGGTAAAATGTAGGTGTCGTTTATGGAAACCTCTCAAAAAGTAAAGAAAAAATATCTGAAGAAAAAGGGAAGCTTGTCCTCCCATGTATCATCTAACAACATCTATCTAAATCCATACGCAATTGCCTCAAAAAGATTGTAGACCATCTGATACATCATGGAGCCTAAATAAAAGATTCGACATAATACAAAAGAGGGGAATTAATGTGTTTCCCATCACTATTATAGTGCACAATGGTGGTCACTAATAATGAGATGAATCTAACCTCCTGTGTAGCAAAATAAGGAAGCAATGGTTGTCCACCACAGACCTAAAAATCTACTAGATGAATTATGTCAACCCCAACATATCTCTGAGAGTAGACAAGCTGAATCTCTACAACAACCCCATGGGGGACATCACAAAACTGGGGAAAGTCCTCCTCTCTCTTAGATAGGCCTGTGATAAAATGTATGTCCTCCTTAGAGGGCCTATACCATGCCTTAGAACTGACATGGAAATCCTAACCTTTGACACTCCACCGACATATTAGATGTGCCAACAAGATAAAGTGCACCTTTAGGGATGTAGCCTCGTCATAGTACTTAAGGAAGCCTACATTTCTCAAGAGTGCTCGGGTCATTGTGTTAATAGGGAGAGGGTATAAATCCCTCTCCTTCTCTTGGGCCTCCCATTGTTGAAACACATTGTATTAGTCTGCCATATGCTCCTGCAACTGCTGTTGCTCCCTCTGTTAACGTATTTTCTACATGATTGACATATAAAATACATCAACCTGATACATACAATTTTATTTTTATTAAGTGAAATATTTATTTATAAATATGGAAACATAACTTTCAATTAAAAAAAAATCCTAGGTGCATCCCAAAAAAAGTAATGCATCTACTTCAGAACGCTATCAAACACAACCACATTGGAAAGAATGTGTACATACCTATGTGGTGCATCTCAAGCTTATGTATCAGTGCACATGCATAACATTTTCACACTGGTATGGAACATTCAGGTTATCAAACACACTGATATATATTTTTTTATATTATGTGTGCAGTGTGTTTGGTAAATATAAATTCATGAGTTGTAACGTAAGAATGTAGGCACTGATGTACAATTATAGCTTTTCTTGGTGTGTTTTCATTTAAAAAATGCATTGCAAAAATAGTGGTGTGTTATGTTCATGCACCGAACTGCGGTGCACCCTGTAAATTTACAAGGTGCACCATTATTGCTATCGGTGTGAGCTGAAGTTGTTGAATACACCATGTAGGTTTTGTTTTGTTTCTTCAAAAGAAATAGATTTTTTAAACTATTTTTCAATTATAATCTGGTAAAAAAATAAGTTAGAGAGAAACATAGACATCACCTGGACATTTGGTCGCAAGTGAGGCATTGTTGACATGTAATTCAGAAAGATTAATTTCAGCACCGTTTGAGACAATTGGAAAGCCACATATTTAGCATAATACAAAATGATGGAGATCAAGAGAAGCATCAATGTTAGGGTTCTTGCATGAGGCGAGAATGGTACCGATGCTTTAGAGATTTGCAATACTGTAGATGGTAATAATGAAATTTACAACCTTAATTTGTATTTAACCCTCCTTTGGTGCATTATTATAACCACATCGGTGCATCAAATATCCAAGAATGCCACTATTTTTTTTTTTAAATAAACCTATAAGGTTCTCTTGTTAAGTTGCATCAGGGATTCGATACATTATTGCATGGTGCTTTTGTGGATTATGTCATCCATTTAAAAAAATTAAAAAATGCTTAGTGGGTTCTTTCAAATATGCACTGGGTCATTTTAATACACGAACAACATTGATGGTTTGTAATAAGATAACACCACCTTAAAAATAAAATTAAAAACCTTATAGAGGTGCTCTTGTTAAGAAGCACCAGGGTGTTTGAAGTAATTGACAACACTGGTGCTCTGTGAGAATCTAGAACTGGATTTCAAAACCCCCCTAGAAATGCCCTCTCTAAGATGGACCAAGGCATTTAATACATGAACAACACCAATTCTTCATCTGAATATAGTACCACATTTTTTTGAAAATTAAAAACTATAATAGTGGTGCTCCTTCCAAGCATGAACTAGGGCGTTTTACTACAAGAAGGGCACTTCTATTGTGGGTGGATATAGAACCGAAAATTTTTAAAATTTAACCTTTATTTGGTGCTATTGATTATTCAAGCTACGGTGTGTTGTATACAGTGGAAGCAATAGGGTGTTATCATACTTGTTTAGCACTAGGTCATCTCAGAGTAGAGCATGAGATTGGGAAAAATGAATTTTACAACCGAAATTTCTATAAATTTAACCCTTTTTTGGTGCTATTGAGTAGTATATGCACGAATGCCCTTTTTTATTTAGTGCACCATTTTTATTTTATTTAAAAAAAATAAAATTTTCCATGGTGCACCATGTTCTATTCGACACCGATGCTTATTTGTATCGTAAAGAATCTATGTGTTCATTTATTGTAGATGCACCGTCAAAAAAATGTGCACTAAAACATTTGCCTGCCCACCTCCACCCTTGACCTATGCTACAAATGTGTTTTTTGGCTATTTTTATAGGGGCTTTCGAAAAATCCTCTGCTACAAGATATTTTCCTTGTAGTGACAAATTAGAGAGAAGGGAATTCAAGAATTACTTAATAAATATATGCTTTAAGGTATGTCCAGTTGCACATTATATTTGTATTTTCGTGAACATGGCGTATATGGTAAATAGAATTGGGGAAGATTCATATTTTTTGCCACAAGAACAAAGAGAATTAGATAAGATTCTTATCTAGTGCCATAAGAGCAAAGATAATGTTAGAGTTGGTACATGGTGACGTGTGGACCTATGCCTATTCCACCATTAATTAAATATGTGCACTATGTTTTGTTCATAGATGATTTCTCAAGGAACACATGGATTTATTTTGTCTAAAAGAAATATTAGGTATTTGGTAAATTTAAGGAGTTTAAGGATCTTGTGAAGAATAAAATGAAAATGAAAATAAAGGTGTTCAAGAAAGATAGTGGTGGAGAGTTTCATGAGAATAAATTTGAAGAATTTGTAAAATTTATAGTATAGCAAGGTAGAAAACTACTCCATACACAAGTCAACAAAATGTAGATGTAGAAAGGATATAGGACGTTGATGGCACTAACAATGAGCATGCTCAATTGTGTTGGATTAGGACAGAAATTTTGGGTCGACGTACTGGATGATGCATGTTATTTGGTAAATCAATCATCCCCATTAGCATTGGTTGAAAAATCTCTCCCTGAGGCATGGACTACTAAAAATCCATCTTTGAAACATCTCATAGTTTTTTATTGTGATGTTTATGTACATATTCCAAAGGGAAATAGTAGTAAGATAGTTAATAAAGTTAAAATATGTGTCTTTATAGACTATAAATATGTTATAAAAGGTTATAAACTTTGGACCTTTTAACTAAGAAGAATACTTATATTTGGGGTTTTGTCTTTAGACAGGTTAAAGATGTTCCCAAATAGGAAGTCGTAACAGAGGAAAAATAACTAGAAATAATAGAGGTTGAGAAAGACGATGAAAAATTTGACTCAAGGGAAGAACATGAATTAGAATAAGGAGAACAACCTCATACTCCAATATTGAATAGATTAGATTGCAAAATAAGGAAAATATAAAGGCATAGTCCACCAAATTTTCATTTTGGTTTTGCTTTATCTATCACTATTGGTGATCCCATAACTTTTAGGGAGGAAATGGATTGAAAGGATGATAAACTCTATAAGAAGGCCATGTTAGAAGAAATGATTGCCTTGTATAAGAATGAGGCTTGGGAACTAGTTGAACCATTTCTTGGAAGAAATATCATTTGTAGAAAATGAGTGTCTAAGAAGGAGTTGGTTCTATAATATAAACTAGAGAAGTGAAAATCTCAATTAGTAGTAAAGGGGTATTTATAAGTGGAGGAAATTGATTTTAGTGAAACTTTTTCTTCTTATGTTTGCTAAATTAACTTCTATTATAATTCTTTTTTCTATTATTGTTTCTTTGGATATTGAAGTAGATAAAATGGATGTAAATACAACATTCCCATATGGGTATCTTGAGGTATAAATATACATTTATAATTAGTTAGAAATTTTTGTAGTGAAGGGAAAGAAAGAGTTGGTTTGCAGGCTGAAAAAGGTCCCTAAGTGAGTTAAAACAATTTGGAAGTATATGGTATGAAAAGTTTGATAATTATATATTTGAACTTGGTTATCAAGAAGCAAATATAGTCATTGTCTATATTCCAAGTTAATTTTTGATCATATTACTATGTGGTCTTGTAAATTGAAAGATCTTGGAGTTGCAAAATTTATTTTTTGGCATGGAAATTAAAAGAGATTGAGAAAAAAAGAAACTTGGGTTGAATCAAAGGAAATACATTGAGACAATATTACAAAGTTTTAATATCTAGGGATATAAGTGATTAAGTTCCCTAGTCATGTAGGGGGGAAATTATCAATAGATCAATGTCTAAAGAAATACGAAGAGAGAGAGGACATTTTCAATTTTCCCTATGTTAGTGTTGTTGATAGTTTGATGCACACAGTGCTTTATACTAGAATAGAAATTACACATGCAATGGGAGTTTTAACGAAGTATATATTAAGACTAAGCCATGAACATTGGATAAAATTAAAGAGGGTTTTCAAGTATTTGGATGGCATTATAGATAATGGAATTTGCTAGCAAGGGATGCCTAGAGTAGAAAATGCCTTGGATGGACATGGATGTGTTGACACAAATTGAGCTAGAGATCTATATCATAGATATATAAGTGGTTATGTGTTTAATATATTTGGAATAACAATTAATTGGATGAGAAATAGATAGTATATGGTTGCTCTAAAGTACAAAAGTTGAATACATGGAAGCCACTCATGCAAATGAAGAAGTTATATGGGTACAAAGATTGTGATTAGGAAATGGGTTTGTATCACAAGTTAAAGTTAAACTATGATAGTTAGAGTACAATATTTCTATCAAAGAACCCTACTTATCATTAGCCTAAGACAAAGCATATTGATTTCCATTATGATATGTTAGAGACATGGTTGAAGAAAAGAACGTGATACTGGGGAAGGTGGGCACTTCAAAGAATGTTATAGATTCATTAATAAATTATGCTAGGACTATGAAATTCTCTTGATATAGAGAAACAATGGGAATTTCTTCCCTAAATTTTTGATCATGTAATCCTTAGACCCCCTATATGTAAAGAGAACAACAAGTGGGAGAAGGTTTGACATGTGTTATATGTATTGCACTATTAGTCTATTAGTCCCATGTCTTGCATTGTGTTTAGGGGTAGCTAAGACCCCCTTGATCATGGATTCGAGGGAACATCCCCCATGATAAAATAAAATAAATATAAACATAAATAAAAATATTGGACTATTTTTGGTCCATTTTTAGCCTATTTTTTGGTTTTTTAGCCAATGGTTTTTGGCTAAGTACAATCTAAACTTAGTTAAGGCATTAGTATTGGAATATATCTAAGTAAATGGATTAGAGTTTTGGATGCCACAATATCCTTTATATTTTATTGTAAGTTGTGAAGTTAATACCATGAGAACGAGAGGTGGGGCTTTACATGTTTATTGGTTTTCCCAATTAAGGGTTCCCAAGGTAATTCTTTGAATACTATTTGTGATTATTGTCATTTTCCTTTCTTTTTTTTAAATAAAAAATCTATTTTTGCATTTCTTCATTGTATAGATTTAAAACTTACACTCTCACTAATTCTTCAATTAATATCAATTTAACCAGCGTATTTTTCTTTTGATTTCTCCCTATCATCAAGATATGCATTAGTTAACTCCAATCCAAATAACAAAATCTAGTATGTTATTTTCTCCATCCATTTTCATTTGGTTTGCATTCTCTGGTTGACTTGACCCCTCAATTACATCAACTCCAATTTATCAATCTTTCTCTTTGATTCATTTTTTTTATAAACCCCCCCTTTATATTTAATTACTCAAAATAAGTAATAATAAAAGTAATAAAAATTTAAAATTGAAATCAAATCAGAAAAAAACGTTTATTACATAACATTATGATAGAAAAATATAATGAAAATTCAAATTCAAATAAACTATAATGAAAATTATTTGCAATTTTTAAAATATTCAAACCTTTTTAAGGAATATTTTGAAAATTAAATACACTATCTTAGATTTCGTATATTTCTTTATTTTATTATAAAGTTCATGAAAATTTGTTCTCATTATCATTATATCTAATTTGTTCTTAATATAATTTAAGTTATTTTTATTTTCTTTTTTACTTTTCCTAAATATTGGGAATTGTTTTATTAATTATATCAATAAACATGTCTATACTTTTAATTTAATTATCAATAATTATTAGGTGGATGATTATGATTTTAACCTCCACAAATTATTCTAAAATATTCATAGTAGTATACACATATCGAAGGTTAAGATTAAAAAACAAATCCCATATGAACAAGTGCCATATGGAGTGATTATGTTTTTTTTTTTGGCATGTGGTATTGATAAGCCATGGTATTGGCCCATGGTATTGTAACAAATCCTATTTACATATCAAGAATATCCATGACAAAGTGGGATAGGTGTTTTGATGCTTACTATGGATTGATTCCTATTGGGCTTTACCAAACATTTAATTTATATGGCTATGCTAGATGGTATTGTAGCAAATCCTATTTACATATGAAGAATATCCATGACAAAGTGGGGTACGTGTTTTGATGCTTACTATGGATTGATTCCTATTGGCATTTACCAAACATTTAATTATATGGCTATGCTAGTTAAAAATGTTATAGCCAAAACTCACAATGTAGGGGTACATAGGAGTTTCTCTAGCTTATAAATATCATCAGAAGTTGAAAGAAATGTTGTGAAGGTTCTAGAAACCAATGTCTTGAAAAAATATACAAATATCTAAAGGGAAGTTGAAGATAATTTCCTTAGATAATAAATAGAAACTATGTAATCTATAATTAATGAGAACACATTGGAACTAATTTTATTTTGGATTAGTTTTTGATGTTGAGAGGTTTTCACAAGGCTTCTTCATGATGTTATATAGTCCTTTGATTTGATTTTGTTTTGAATTATAGAAAATAAGGACCCATTGAAGTTGAAACAAATTAGGGCTAGGTATGAGTGTGGAGGATAATGGAACTTCAAACTTGATAGAAAGTAGTGGATTATAATCTCTAGAAATATCATTGATGGCAGCTTCCAAGTTCCAAAAAATCTGACCTCTATTTTGTTGGCATGTAATTTCATGGTGATTGCATAATTAAATTGATTGTTTGTATCTTGTTTACTTGTTGCTTCCTTGAGTTCACAAAAAGAGGTTGACAATTTTATAAGGGTGACAAGTCTTATGAGTGTGAAGAAGAATTGCAAAAGCTCATGAGGGTTCATGAGGCTAATCCTAATAAAATAAATGCTAGAAAAACATAGAGATGAGAAATAATTTCAATATAGAAGAGCCTACAAAATTAAGTGGCTACACTAGGTGAGAGGAAAATGGATAGCTTAGATATTCCACAAATTTCCCTCGCTTGAATTAGAACCTCAAAGAACACAACCATGGAAAAGAAGATACAACTTGAATAATAAGGAAAAGTAATGATCTTTGAAGGAGAAGTGAAATTTTATGTCACTAGGTAAAATTCACCATACTCTCATATCAAAGAGCTAACGTGCTAGGTAGAGGTGAGAATGCCCCAAAAAAAAAATTAGGTAATGAATTATCCAACCTATAAACTATAAAAGATCCTCATAGCATTAATTAGAATTCATGTGAATGATATGGATAATGTAAAAAGTAACTACTCGTCTCATCCTCATTGTACTTTCAATGTGGGCGGGGTACTTGAAGAAAATCTCAATATTCTATTATGATTGTATAATAATATATGGGGAGTGGACGCTATATAAGTTCTTGATCATAACCCTAAAATATGAAATATATATCCCTAATTTTTTCTCTTGTGACTTGATAGGTGAGGGGGTATTGAAGATATAATATATACCCAAATTTTTTTATATCATGACTTGAGAGATGAGGGAATAGTGAAGATATTATCAATGAATGACTTATTGATTTTGACATTAAGGAAGAGAACCCACACTTGATGCCTAGAAGCCTTATTTTATTTTTAGTTGGCAATTGTATTAAGATATCAAAGCATGTGAAACCACTCTAATGAATCAAGCTATCTACATGTATCTCACATCTTAGCAATGATGCCTAAGAAGTGGGAGTCTAAGGGAGAGGACCCTAAGTCCATATGTTTAATGACAAGCCTAGAATTTACCAACACTTTTAACTTCATTACCTACCAAATAGAGGTTAATGTGACACCTTGAAGTAATTCATAGACTTCTACCATGCTCTCGGAAAGAGTTCGGATTTTTCACTTATAAGTTGATTCAATAACCCCTCTAGGGATGAGAATTTCCCTCCCAACACTTGCCTCCCTAGGATTTCCTTTTGAAGTGCGATCAAAGTAGAAAGAAATAATTTTGATAGAATACTAAGCATGAAATTCCAAGAGGATATTTTGAAGCTTCCATCTTAGATGGGTTTTATTGAATGGAACCTCAAATTTTCATAAGTTTAAGATGGAATTGTTGCCACCATTCGTCCTCCTCTAATTCTAACTCTTTTCAGGAAGCGATAGGGATTATTTTGAGACAAAAATGTTCAGACAATAATACCTTGGCATGATAACTGACTTGATTTGGAGATATCATTTGTTGATTAAATATATTCCTATTCTAATGCAGGAGCATTAGAGCTTCCAAGCCACTAAGTCCTTGATTTAACAAAGCTTCAAGAAGGGATCTTTACTTTTGAGAAGAATTTATATTATTCTATGTAAATAAATTGTATTTTCCAAGTTGATATATTTTATGAGTTTGAGAACTAGATGAGTCATAGATTTAGAAAAGTAAGGATAGGTAAGATTTTTTCCATAAGGAAAAAACAATTCTATCTTGAAAAGAATGTGAGATTTAGGAAATAAATTGTGATAAGTTTACGAAATAAATCATGGAGTGATTTCTAGATCTAGGACAATCTAATTTTTTTATAAATTTGTATTTAATCAATGTAAGCCTAAGGGAAAAGCTAACGACCAAATGAATGTACAATCAATCCATGTAGAGTGAATGGAGAGAAACTTTGATGTACGCACAATCCTTGTAATGTTGAATAAAAAGAAAATTCACCATATTATGTGTGTCTCTCTTTGTATCTTTGTGTATGAATTCATTGAGAATCTATTGAATGTTTTTTAATGTGAGAATAACTAAATCATACATGAATTCAATTGGGAGATAGTCATTGGTTATTTTAAGGAGAATAAATGAGATTGATAAGACTCATTTAGAGTAACATTGGGAGGAATTCCCATTTAGAATTATAGTTAGATCAAATATTGAATTTGGGTAGACCTATATAGGTTCCAAATTATATAGAACTATCTATGACTTAGAAGATAAGTTGTAGGAAAAGTCGATTTTTCTTGCATTAAGTGTAGTTTTCTCTTGGGAATTGAATACAAATCAAAGCGAGTTGTTCCTATGATTTGTTGAGTTTTCTATTGTAAGATGAATATGTTGAATGAGAGGTCTATGTTTATGTCTTGTAAAGAAACCGGGTATTTCTAGCTTCATACAATATGAGATCTCTATTTATATTTTATACATGCAATCCCCTGGGTATAATTCTGAAGAAATCGTGGTTGCAGAGAAGAATAAGTTTCTAGGATGTATTGTGGTCAAAGTCAAGAAGTTAATGTGATTCTCATTCTGAAGGAGAGTTGTTTCATGAATATTATGACAATCATGATAATAGGTTGAACATAAGTCCTAATGGTTTTCCATCCCTTTGAAAGACAAACTTTAAGAGCCAACATATAGGAAATCCACTGGTGGACTTCAGATATTTTGTTGATTGAAGAGTTGGGAGACTGGAATTCATCTTTGAATGGGAACTAAATTTTATGGACATGCATACAATGTGTATACATTATATCTATCTCATGTGGTGACTCTGTCATTAGAACAATGTGCTTATTATTGTTGATGTCCAACATGGCTTCATACGAGGGTTTATTTAAAAGATAAGACTCTATTGTGGAGAAGGAATGCTTGATGAATGGGAAGATGTGTTGAGGTAAAAGCACCTAAGAACGATTATTTTTCTTGTATATTAGCCTAAATTCCCACTTGACTGCTACTGATATTTCTTTAGATCTCGATTTCCTCATTAAGTAAGATATGGATAGAGTTTGTCACTATGGTCAAATGGGTCAGAAATGAGATTACTTCCATTGAAAAAAGATTGTTAAAAGTTTTTTTATAGAGTCAATTTAAGAAACTATAAGGATTCCAAGGATTGACATTCCTTGACAATTTTGTTGTTGTTAGAGCAAGTGAGGGAGGCATGCATAAGATTCTTTTCCATACACAATGAAGATGATCTCAAGGTGCTCTCATGAAGTAGTAAAACTGGTGTGTGTTGGCTAACGTTGCCTTTTCCATTGACAATATAAGATCATGATCGATCTGAATGATTCCTCGAAGAGGTGCATTTTGGAAGTGTATATATTTTATTTGAAGTATTCAAATTAATTAGTTAATTTGGTGGCAAGAATATGAAAACTATATATGAACAACATAGATGGTAAGCTATTTGGAGAAAAGAATTCAAATTTGGTTAGCTCTTTGGGAGAGGAAGGCAGAGTGTGGTTTTATTATTGAAATGGTGATGTTTAGAGCTCACAATAGTTCAGGTTTTAAAATATGAATGAGGTAAATATGTTTTTAGTTTCGATTTATATTGAAGTTGCATGGATTGGAATCTTAGAGAAATAGAAAGAACATTGATGTTATTTGACGGTATGGAGATAATTTCTACTTTGGGAGGAAAGTATAAATATATCAGAGTAGTAGAAAATATGCAATAGTAGATCCAACAGAAAGATTGGGAGAAACTATAGTAGAAATGTATGTTTGCATGAGGTCAAGCTATAGGTAATTTGGCCTTTACGTTTTCAGTTAATTTGTGAAGTGAATAGCTGATTATAAGTAGCAGTGGCAAGAGATGATTACAACTCAAGGACTATAACCAATAACAAAGGAATTCCTTAAAGAGTTGTGGCAAAGAACGTTTATAAGTTCTAGCTAAGGATGGAAGAAGGAGGATAGGTGGATGTTCTTAGAGGAAGTGAATCACTGTATAAACTTAAAAGGACCAAAGAAGATTAAGAGGTTCTAATATAGAGAACCAAGGATACCAAAAGGCTATGCTCATAGATATATTGGCAAGTGGATAAGGTAAAGTTCACAAAGGAAAAGGAAAGAAGAATATTGATAGTCAGGTTATGGGTTCAAGGATAAGTCACAATAGAAGAGAAAAAGATTCCAAAGAAACTGGAATAAAGAGAAGGATAAGTCAAGAAGAAATTGACTGAGAAGTTGTTGAGATAAAAGTATAGTTCAGTGAACTAATGGAACTACTATATGAAGGTGAGGAAGACCAAATATGTAAATGGATTCTATGGACGAAAGTAAAGTGGAACAAGTTGCAGGTGAAGCTAAAGAAGATGTTGTGTGCTTGGTTAAGGAGAGAAATCATGGAAACGAAGATGGAAGTTCACTAATTTGAAACTAAACAAAGACATATCCTTGGTGAAGATGAGGATGAACAAGATGATCATATCCAAGGATCTCACGATTTTAAAACTAATGAAATGTTTGTTAATGAAGGTCATGCAGATGTACACGATGGAGAGTTGCCCAATGAAGGAAATACCAAGGAAATTCCAATTAGTGGAATTGTGGATGAAATTCTTATACCAAAACAAGGAGGCATCCTTGCAGAGGTGGATGAAGAGAATGAGAGACTTACTAAAAGTCTCATGAACTATTCTAGAAGTTTAGCTCAGCATAAGGATTGATGTATGAAACATCAAATGAGACCACATAACCTTATGATTTTAAATGTGATAAAGTGTTTATAGTTGCAGGTTTTGATGAAGATGGACAACCATCTACAATTGCCAAAGAGATAGAGGGAAAATAGAATCTGGATTCTCTTCCCAGTGAAGAATAAGAAGGAGTGTCATTTAGAAAGAATGGAAGAAATACATTATCAATAAGCTGTGATGAAGGAAGATGAGGCAGTACAGTCTCATAAAGTGAACATGACACAATTAGCTCAAGAATACAACCAAAAGGAGGAAAATGATGAAGAAAAATGAATGAATGCAATGCTTGTAAGGGATGATGAAGGTCTTATGCCAGAGGAAACAGATGTAGGCTCCAAGGTGGAAGCAAATATCTTAGAGGAATGGTTGGCAGAGGACACAAATGTTTATTATGACATGAAGGCTACAACTATAATTCAAGGTAATTTTGTTAATTTTGTTGAGAAATTTAATTTCTTAGAGGAGAAATTAGAAAGTTATAAGGTGCATATTCAATATGTAAAATCAAAGTTGAAGGAGGAGAAAATTGTCTTGGAAGACAATAACAAGGAGGAAGTTGTAAGGCATGAGTAACACATAGTGAAGAAGGTGTATAAACCAAAATTTGGTAAGAGTCCCAAAAATCTTATGCACAGTGAAGATATGCACAAGAAAGTAAGAGACAAAAATAAGTTTCAACAATCAAGGAAAAAGTTAGATGAGGAAATAAGCGGGTTCTGGATGTTGATGAAAAGGATGATCAAGATATGGTACAAAAAGAGGAAAAGGAAAAGCAACAACAAAGTACAAATAATTGAGAATATTTCATCAACAATATTGGAAAAACTACAAACACAAGGTTTGGGATCTTAGAGGCACTACAAGGAAAATACATTGTAGCAAAGGTTATAACAAAGGTTTTTAGTGTTATAAAATTGGAAAAAATTGTCAAAAAAACATCTGCTAAGACAACCTTTTGTGATAGTAGATGTTTCGGCAAAGATTATAACAAAACTTCATTACAACTAAAAATTTTGGGTGCCTGGAGGTTTTAGAAGATGTATTTTTTAGTGCGCTTCATGTATAAGTAGCACCAATCTGATACATTTATAAAAGCATTAGGATTCATATATAACTAAAAACACCAAGGTGTTGAATTCAAGGAACACCGGTGCATAATACATACCACATCGGTGCTAATAGATATAAAAAATCTCCAGGACATTCATGTAAGGAATGACACTGGGGCATGTAAAAAATAATTAATGTTGTTGGAAACCTTTGAGCACTACTGAGAGGGGTGGTGAATTAGTAGTTCAAATCTTGTTAACAATTTTCACCAATTTAAACTTCTCTATTGAATCACATACATTAACCAGCAACACATTATATCATCACATGAATATAACAATGTAAGAAGTTAAATCAAACAACCACAACAGTAAGAAAACCATCAAACAAAACCATAAAAACCATCACACAAGAGACACGAGATATCTACTGGAAAATCATTCACTAGAAAAAACACCACCCTTGTTGTTGTTGCATTGCTCTGAATCTTACATTAAGAAAAATGTGTCTTTTACATAGATTGTTGACTCCCATCAACTAGGAGACTTGACCACATATACAATAAACTAAATCCTATTATCCAGGAGACTTGATTCTACTGATTAGCTCGGAAGGTTATGTTCTCACAGGAATCTACGAACTACCATCCGCTAAATGCCACCATGATCAACGATCTTCAGCCAACTCCAATTAGACTGTCCAAATACCATTGGGTTGACAAACTATTACTTTCGTTGAAACTTCACAATCACTGCTTCTCACCTATGAATTCACTACTCCTGTACTATATATGAACCTAATTTCATCTATTTTCATATTGGATCCCAAGACATTTTACTCAACTCAATTTAGTTGTGCAATATGATCTCCAGCAGCAAGACAATCTCATAAAATCAAAATAACACCAAAATAATGCTCTCTACTCTAGCAAAATAGTGGCCACAATGCATCCAACAAATACTGAACAATACTATCACTAGTATCTAAAATAAAACTCACACTCTGTCATAACATCAAACCCTTACTCCAAAATATGATTGTTGCATATTACAATTAACAACATAAAACATAATGGCTATGTGCCAAATGCATCAACAAATCTTGTAAAAACAAAAGGGAGAGTCACCAACCAAATATACTCCAGTAGCATGCAAAACCTCTCCAAACAATCTCAACTACAACAATCTCATATCTGATCTGAATAATGATGGACTACTTCAACAATCTGCTACATTCACTACCATTTACATTCACTCAGTGAAGTAAGTCTTCTCACAACTAGGTTTAAAATAATAATAGCACTACGCAACCTTCTCTTCCTCACATACACTCACCATCAACCATCACTCATCTCCAAAATAATGTATATAAAATGTGTTGGGCGAAATTCACCTTAGGAATGGGATCAAGAGTGCAAAAATTTGATAAAATCAATCAACTGACACCACTACTTGTGGGATAAATGTGTTCACATTATTGGAGGACCTTTTCAAACCATTTATGGCCGTTGCAACTTAATCTAAAATCCTATGGGAATTTCCATGCCAATTTTCATCCAATTTGCGCAAGGCATGCAAAGAAAAACTCGCCTTAGTTCACTGTCATAGGAAAAAAACTAGCTGATCTTGAATGAAGTTGCATGGATAAGCCTTGTTCCAAATGACTGGATCCTTTCTGTTGCATGCATAAGATTGCGTGGGAGCGACTGGGTTAGAGCATAAGAAAAATCAATGGAATTTCAGTTCAAAACCTCTACCAATTATTTGGACACTTCTCTAGCATCTTAATTCACCTGCAAACCTCTTCCAAGTCCTTTGATACCTCCGTAAATGGGTCAAACTTGTATCTTAAGTGCCACTACCAAATTGACCTAAAGGGCCAACAAACAAGGTTCGAAAGAGTGCCAATAAGTCCTCCACTCTCCAACAAACATTTGCACAAGAAGTAACACCTCTCACAGACCTCCAACACACTGTAGCACATCTCAATCATGATCGTAAGACTAAACTATCACTACAAAAAGTCATCCTCATTAGCATAAGCATGAAGACCTATATGAAAACCCAGTATGCTAATTCATCAAGTGTGGCAACTCAACAACATGAGCAACAGTCTCCAACTCATGTAGCAACAACATCTATATGTAGTAGATTCAACAAAGCATTGTAACATGTCTTGCAACATGTTTACTCAGCCTCCAATTCATACACTAGGTTATGAAATAAACATAAACACCACTAGTACAAGAACAACCATCGCAATGCCAAATCAATTAGCTGCAACAACACTACAAGGAAGAAATCCAACCATCCGCTAGTCTACATAGGGTTGAAATCAATGCCAATATGAGCTAGCTTCCATCATGAACCAATGACAACATTATCTAGTTGGAACCATTCACACCATAATGCCAATAGCTGTGTTAGTGATTTTGTTTAAACTTGTATCGTCGGTGCGTATAGTTTGTATAAATGCCCATCTATGTTAGTTACATAAAAGGACTGATGGTGTTACTTTTCATAATGCATCAGGGTTGGAAATAATTTTTGTAGGACTGGGGTGTTAGTTCCATGAAAGCATTGGTGCATTAAGAATTACACTGCATTGAGGTGTTAATTACAAACAATAACAATGCTTGAATAAATAAATGCGTCGGTGCTATTATTTTTTGAAGAGGTACTCATCATGCAAAATGATTTTATCACAGTGATTTTATATAACATAATGCATTGGGGAATTTTTAGGTTATGGATGTACCGATTTTTTATATGTTGTTTTCTCTTTTTTGAAAACATCAACTTGTGACAGTGAAATTATTGTAATTTTTTAAATCCAATATTCATAAAAAAATCAACATATAGCTTATAACAACATTCATATAATTAAAACTTGATCAGTGCATGTGTATATGATGTTTTAATTAATTTGTTATATTATTAGATTTCACATCTCTTCATTATAATACTTAATTACCCATATATTTAATTAGTGGCGTAACATTTCATAAAAACATTGGATAACACAATAGAATAAATTAAAATGTATTTTATTACATATCTATAAGAGGCTCTTTATCACACAAAATGAGATTGTTATTGGTAACCCCTTGTCTTTCAATTGGGACACTATGTCCATTACATTAAACAAAATGTTTGATTTTCACAGACAATTATTTAAAAAAATACAACATGTTGCATTGATATCCAAATAGATCATTATTCTTCACTGGAACTGTTGTCAGTGCTCAAGATACTTCCATGACTTAGGTTATTTGGAGGATTTTTTTGTTGTTTGCATCGATTGTTTTCATCTTCTTGATCTTGTTCCATCTACGAACATAAAATAAAGTGTAATGAGTGTATTTACATTCATGAGAAAAATGAAAATTGAAATAAATCATATACATCAACATAAATCGAATAACATTGTACCAATGCAAGAAGTGACTCATAAATTTGCACATGGCTTCAAAACCAAGTATCATGCCTTGTTGCAACAAGTCTTCTTCTAGCATAGTACCACACTTTGCTTCTTGCATGTTTTAAACCCCATTATAAATCATAGATTTAATATAAAGATTTTTTTTCTATTAATTATAAACTCAAAGAAGTACAAAAACATAGATACTTACAAATTCCACAATTAATTTTTGATATGCCAACATATACTTACAACCCTTAGTTAACCCAATGTCAATCAATTCTTCAGATGACTTTTCTTTGTAGGTTAGCACCTATTTGAACACGTTCAAGTATGGCTGCTATAAAACAACTTAAAATATACAAAAATTAAACCTCGAGTTGTTATAAGGATATATTAACAATTATTCACAACCTTTGAAATTGACCCTTTTCTTCCTCGTCATCTTGTTTTATGTGCTGAATGAGTTCCATTTTGTTTACTTTTCTACAAGAAAATACTTGAAAATTAATATTTAATGCTAAATTATTTTTTAATATGTACAAAGTCAATCATAATTACATACATTTGAAACACATTGTTATTGAGATGGTTTCTCCTGTGATGCAATTATTTCCATTTATTTGATCATCTCCTTGTACACTTTTTGGGACATTCCTACTAGCATGTTTCACATATTAGCTCGTTGATCATTTGGGATTTTTATAATCTTCCTGAAAAAAGTAATAACCTATTTTGATATTCATATATGAAAACTAAATATAACAAAATCAATACTAGTAAATGAATGGTTCGTAGTAATATATACATATAATTATAGAAAATCATTTTAACTACAAATATTATCTTTTGAATGATTATTTTTTGTTTTTGTATGTTTTTTATATCGCACGTCTGACATTTCTCATTGACCATTTCTATGGAAACAATTCCACTAGATCCCTCATAATTTTGTAAGAAAAGTTCCCCCTTTCATTAACCTTTAGCACCACTCCAGATGAGCTAAGGACCAATTCATCATCATTTACATGTTTTATAATTTTTCTTTTCTTATAACGACATTGATATTTTTTTTGTTCCCTATAGAACATTAAACATCTATGAATTAATAAATTGTTTGAAACATGTTATCTAATATTCTTAAGTATATTATTCATGAAAAAAAAATCATATTGATAGTATTTTTTCATTCACATGATTCATCCTAATCAATTTTTCTATCATTATTTTACGCTCTTCTACACTTAGATTAGAAATAATATTAGCGACCTTCTTCATTTTGTGGCTCTGCATGACAGACACTAACCAACACATAATAATTAAAATTACATATATTTCAACATATTAATTTTGTAAAGAATTTAGAAATAATTTGTATTTTCTTCTTTTTTCGATCTGATATCATTGTGTCAATTAGTATTTTCACTACTTGACACCTTCTTAGACATTTTTTTTATCAATATACAACTTCCGCCATTCAATACAGAAGAAATTCAATATCTTTTAGAAATAAATCAAATAATTTTCAACTAAAAAGAGCTCTCATAACGAGTGCGATTATTTGAATAAAGGCATTATTGTGTTTATCTGAATAAACACACTGGTGCGTTTATCCCATTAAACACACGAGACGTTTAAGTGTTTGGCACCGTTAGGGAAAATTAATTTTTAAAATTAATTTTAAATTATGATTGTGCGATTTGCAACGCTAAACACATTGCAATGATTTAATGGTGCTATTTGGAAGAGACATGTCAGTGCATGATATTACACTAGGAGAAGCCATGAACATATTGGATAGAATCAATAGTGTTATAATATACTAGTGCATTGTATTACACAGGGTGCATCGTTGTGTTATATTACATAGGGTGCACTACGAAACATATATCCATTTTTTTTAAGTGGACATGGATTACAAGGTTTGGATTTAGTTAAATAAGTGATTCCCCTACTTTACATGTCAAACACCCTATATATAGTAAGTACACAAACCCATTAAATCTAAAATTCCTAAAATGAAAAACCATAATTTTGAAGTGCTAGAGGAAATTAAGCCCTAAGGTGAAATTTTACAAGAGTAAGCTATGGTTTAAGGTAAGTATTGGAATTTTTTGTTTTTATTTTCTAAATTTTAATTACATTTAAATAGGAACAAAGATCATACAAAGTTTTACTAGTAAAATCTATAGTAATTTTTTTATTACGGGTTTTTAATTTTTTGAATTGTGAATAAATCTAACAAAATATGTAAACAAATTTTGATAGTAAAATTTAAAATTTTCGCTATCCAAAGCTTTGAGTGAACTACCATACCTTTCAAATTTTGATCTTTCTACGATTCCAAAATATTTTGCTACTCCATAGTGCTCTCAATATGCTCCTCTAGCAAATGATCTCTCTTTTAATTAAACCCTAGCATAAATTGTAAACTTTTATTAGTAAATAAACACTAAAATTTAATTCACTTACTGTGAAGGGTTTTGAGTGATCACCATATCTTTCATCTTGTGATCTTCTGAATAGTTCTGTTGCTCCAAATTATTCTGTTGCTACACAATTCTTGTGATATGCCTCTCTTGCAAATCACTCCCTTGAAATTTTGGGTAAAATAATGAAATGGTGAATAAATTTTTACTATTCAAAAGACTTTATGAAATTATATTTTGAAAAGTCAATTGTCGCTCATTTTTTAATTAAAAAAAGTCACGTTTTTTCTTTTCTTTTTTTTCATCAGAAAATCGGTGCATTTGATAGTCAATTGCACTAGTGTGTTTATAATAAAAGCACACCGAAATTGGGAGGGAAAATTTTTTTTGAATGCACTGACATGATACAATTTTTCTTTTTGTCAAAATATTGAAACGGTGCAATTAATTTTTTGAATGCAACACTACCATTTCTTTTTAAAAGAATTGGTCCTCTAATTGTTATAAGGGAACTCAGTTGGTTGAATTTGTTTTTATTTTCTAAAATCCTGAAACAGATGCATAGAAATGTTGTTTTTTTTTAAACACATTGGTATGTTTTTGTAAAAGAGCAATGGTATGGTAACACAATTTTTTTGGAATGCCAAAAATTGGTGCAGGTATTATTTGAAAGCCTCATTGCTAGTATTTTTTAAATGAATCAAAGTGCTTTGTTTTGATAATCACACCGGTACAGTTTAAAATCTATCTAAAATTTTATTTTCACATAAAATGGCATATTAATCTCAAATTATCCTTCAGGACACATCCACATGATTTTTTTCAATGCAACGACACGATGCAATTTTTTTTTTATTTTTTTTATTTTTTGATATTATGAAATGGTGTGATTAATTTTTTTAACGCAACAATGCAGTTTACAATTAAAACCATCAATGCTATAATTGTTATAAGACCACCGAGTTAGTTGAATTCATCTTTATTTTCTAATGTTTGGAAACAGATGCCCAATGGTGTTATTATTTTTTAAATGCATCAGTGCATTTTTGTGCAAGAGCACCAATATGATAACATTTTTTTTGGAATGGCAGAAATTGTTGCAGGTATTATTTGAATGCTTCGGTGCTGATATTTTTTAATTGCATCGGTGCATTTTGTTCCAATAAGTGCACCAGTAGGTTTTAAAAGCGATCTATAATTTTATTTTCACATAAAACAACATATTAATCTCAAATTATCCTTTAAGACGTATCCATATGAATTACAGTAGTTCATAGTATACATTTTCCGCTCAAAGTCACCTTATCCTTGGAAAATGGTTTGAAAACTATATTGAAATTTAGATTGTGGTTATCTGGTTCTCGATATTAATTTTAGATATGCATACAAAATTTTGTTTATGAGTTTTCTGAAATGCAGGGACAAAATATTAATAATATGAAATGGCGAATTCCTTAAATTCTAGCTCATTTAATTTTGTTGATCAAATTCCTTCTGGCGGTTCGTCCTTTCCATCTCCAATAAATTTAGATTTTATTTATATTTCGATTATCTATATTTTTTTAATCCATGTCAATTTGAATAAAAATGTATCCGAATTTGGAGGATCCTGATTCATAATTGAGTTCAGATGCATAAAATATTCCTCCATTTCAAAAATGTTGGAAGCTTTTATCAAGAGTAACATATCACAAGTAGTTTGTAGATGAAATTGGACAACTTGTTGACCCTTCCAATTGGAACATGGCCTCTTCTAGCTGCAATATTGGATCAGTGATGGTAATAATTGTTTGGTATATTGTAATTTAATCAAACCAATTGCATTGGTGTACTTACTAATATCATTGATATTGTACTAATGACATTTAATATTTTTTAAAATTAGGATTCTAGTGATGATTAACGACCTACCTACCATCTTTTGGTGCACCTCAGTATAATTTCAACTCGAGAGAATGATGCATTAAGAGAAATAATCAGAGAGGAAGCATATAAATAATGGTTGAAGCAACCACCTATTCAATTCTCACTACGTCTAGATTCACCAATTAGGAATGACTACAACAATAATAGATCTCCATCATAAGTTGACAATGGAGGCAATCACATAGAGGTTGGTATGGATGATTACTTACAAGATACGAATGCCATGGAGGAAATGTTGTTAGATTCCTTCCAGAATGATGAGCTAGGGGATGGTTCTCATATCATTGATACCTTATTTAAAATCCCAAAATATGCTTCCACCACCCCTCTCTTTGGACCTGGAGATAAGTCAAATTCTCCTCAACTCGGGACAATGATGTTGTTGTACAACTTGAAAGAAATTTTTGGCATGTTGAATGCATGTTTCTTGTTAATATTGAGGTAATTCATCTACATGATCTATCAAGTCCCTTATATCTTGAGAAATCTTGTCACACAATCAACATTAAAAATGGTTGATTTTACGAAAGTTAAATATTGACATTGAAAAATTATATTTCCCACCAACTATAGGTTATTCAAAGATAAGAATCTTCCAAGTGATAATTTCTTGTCAAGTAGTTAAGAAGAGGCAAATTAGTTGTTGAAAATGTTGGGTTTTTAGTACATATCATATCATGCATGTTTGAATGGTTTTATTCTATATAGAGGAGAGTATGCAAACAAAGAGATATGTTTTAAACGTGGGTATGACAGGTATCATAATTGAAAAAAAAAAAAAGAGAGTAAATCACATGGTCCTCCTCATTAGATATTAAGGCACATACCTATAATCCCAAGGATTTAAAGGTTCATTCATTGTAGCAAATTATCTATGTTGCAAGGATGGCATGCCTCACACAGAAGTGAGTTAAGAGATGTGAATCCCAAAGATTCAATAGCCATGAAGCATATAGAGTATACATGGCCTAAAAAATTCAAGGATTAAGTACGAATTCTATGACTTAGCATAACCATGGATGGTGCCAATGCATATTCCCTCCAAAACACCAACTATAATGTTTGGCCTATAGTGGTCATTCGTAACAATTCCCCCAATATTTTTCCATGAAGAATGAACATCTTTGTTGGCTCTCATAGTCCCTAGTAGAATACAAGTGAAGAATATGGGTGTTTACATACAAGTATTGTTATATGAGTTGAAGGAATTATGGGATTGGATACATATGTACAATGTATCAATACCCATTGCAACATAGAGGAGTTTTACGTTGTATGGCATATGTGTTTATACCATAAAAGATTATCTAGACTTAGAAGTTTTCTCTGGTAAATTACATTTTTATTGATTTGTTTATATGCATAACAATGTTGCTTCACATATTAATTTAATTTTCTAAAATTGTTCTGATATACATGGTCGCTAACGTGTCGACCTGTATACAACAATTTCATAGGTCTTGTAACAAAAGGGTATCATGCATGTAAATATTGTGGACCGTCTCTGAAGCCTAGGTGATCTGACCACCTATGAAATCTAGTGTAGGACTGCTCCAGGTTATTCTTCCCAGAAGAACACCCTTACGAAAGAGAAACATCCACTTTCAATGGTAAACTATAGAGAACACAAAGGCTTGCAATAATGACACTAGCTGAATGTCTTAGAGCATATGAGATAGAGAAGGAGAAGGAGTTTTTAGAAATGTTCAGTTCAAATGGGGAGCCTATGTTCGATGACATAGAATTCTTCGACACCTATGTTGAGAAATTTCCCATTGGGATGCAAAGAAAATATTTCTTTTATGAGCTCCCATATTGGGAGCATATTAAGATTTACCACTTACTAGATCCCATGCATATATTTAAAAATGTTTCATCTTCTTTATGAAGGCACAGATATCGAAATAAAGTGACACATTAGCTGTTAGGAGGGACCTTATTTCTTCAAAAAATAAAAAGAAACATTGTCCAAGACAAGAAACTAGAGGAGAGGTTGGTCCCTCTTGGTCTTTCAAAGAAGGTGATATACCATGGATTTTAAATAAAGATGATATTTATTTGGAAAAGGAAGTTATAATGAGTGTGAGGGTGCCTTCTTTATATGGGTATTCAGTTCGACACTGCTTCACTATGGAAGACCATCTATTGGGGTTAAAATTGCAAGACCATTTGAACCTTCTAAGAGTACGCATGTCAAAAACATGATTTTAATATCTTTATTTTTTATTTTTACCTAATGAGACATTTTATAATTAATTTTTGTGTAATGTACTATTTACTTTGCAATGTAATTATCCTCTGCTTGTGAGTGGGTGTGTGAACCAAGACTCCCCCCAAGACCTACGAAGTGCCATATCTAAATTATCTACATTTGTATGTTGGATCACATCAAAGGAGATTCATATGGCTAGAATTCCATGGTGGCATCAAGAGACAACTGAGATTGTTTGTACGTTTGGGAAGGAACTATCAATGAGTTTCATGGACTTACAAGTTCATCTTCTAACTCACCTAGTAGATGAGGTTGAATTAGTTGGGGTGGTTTCTTTTCATTTGATGTTCTTCTTAGAGAGGTACATGAAGAAATTGAAATGTTTTCTTAGACAAAGGGAAAACCCCAAGGGATCTATAGTAGAGGGGTATATATCATATGAGTCTTTCTATTATTACACTGAGTACAACAAGCATATCGACAACACACTTGGTGTGGCGATTTGGGACCACTAAAGGGATGAAGACAAAAGAGAAGGGGAGCTTATTGAAACAAATGGAAAGAGATACATGATAAAGAGTAAGTGAATTCTTATCATTTGTCAAATTACTACACAATAACTATTCACATTGAACTTCCATATCAGTGCATATTTTATCTCAATATATATATATATATATTATATATAATAAATATATATTATATATATATAAATATATATATATATATATTATATATAATATATATATATAAATATATATATATATATATATAGAGGTTTGATTTCATTAGTGAATTTAGAAATTGAATTTATCAACAAATTCATTCTTTACAATATGGAAGCGGCACTACCGTGGATCGCATTATACGAACATGAGAGTAGGAGATGGGAAAATGATAGGAAATAATTCAAACAGTTGAATGGTAGAAGTGTGTCTTATATTGATCATTTAAAAGAAAATATACCAATGACATGCCCTAACAGTTGGGTTGTTGATCAAGTTAGAGAGATATACAGTGCATCTGGTCGTTACCCGCATGTTGAAGAGGACGTGTTAAACATAGTGACTGGGTGCAAGAACTCGGTAATTATAATCTCTTTCTATATATTTTTAACTTCACACTCCACCTTTGAATTGTATCATCTATATATATTTTATATTTTTAATTATGTTTGGGTTATTAGACACATGACACCGTGATTTTTTCACCTTTTTATAAGTGAATTTGTTCCCACCTATGTGGGCATATGGACATGATTTTCACATGGATGCTACCAATGATGAATGAATGATACAAGACTATAGAGTGGAAGTTGAGTTTGACCAATCTAGTTGCGCTAGCCACCATGATCAAAGCCTAATGCATGGGACATATGGTTATGTTGGAAAGATACAAGAGATCATTCAAGCGGATTTCTCTTCATTCCAGTGTTATTTTTAGGTACAAGTGGTGGGAGGCCTTTGATCGAAATAATGTCAAGGAATATCGGACAGTAGGGTGATATTTATGAACTCTACAAATATGTGGCATGATGTTACAGAGCCTTATGTCTTTCCATGACAATGCAACCATGTGTTTTTTTACCGAGATGTGTTGGAGAGGGATTGGTGGTTCGTATTAAGACACAACCCTAGATCAAACATATTTTTGATAAAAACAATGTTATCATGCCAAGCGAGGAAGATAATCAGTGTGATGACAATGGAGAGTGATATGTGCTTGTGTTATTTAATCATTTATACTATTTCGTATTGTTTTTGCTTTCTTTATTTCGCTAATTATATTGTTTTTTTGTTTGTCATGCTGAAATTTTATAATATAATTGTTAACATTCACAAATGTTTTTACACTTTTTTGTAGTGGAAACATTTTTACACTTAAAACTAATTATTTCCAATTGTGTACGATATCTATGATAATAAGGATTCAAGGTCACAATCCTTCTAAAATTGAAAAATGAGAAGAAAATAATGAATTTAGAAACAATATTGAATATTTATTCTTGATTTAGATACTTATTGGTTTATTAATCAATTCACATGCTTTATTCTTCGTGTTTAGTTCAAAATCAAAATAAATCATGTAGTGATAACTCTATGAGAACTTTAACAATGAAAAACTTGTGTATTAATATGTAAGATTAAATTCTTGACATGAGAGGTAAAGTCATGTTTACTATATTTAAACTACAGTTCTTGCAACATTATGTAAACTAAAAGGAGGTCTTATGCATGTATAAAATGTTGATTATATTTTTGTATGGACCATAAGAGAAACAAATGGGCTTACATATATGCATGAGAGGTTTATTTTTTTCTTCATGGATAATGGAACAATTTTTACTTTTCCTTTCAATGGTAATTATAAATAAAAGTTGAACTAATAACTATTTTACAACTAAGAATTAAATGATAAATAATGCGATGGTGATTAAGAGGCATTTGTTTGACTTTCAAATAGACTTGGTGATGCATTTTTCTTTCCTATTTAGATTATGTAAAATAAATATCTATTTTTATGTATTTATAAGTAAATTATTTAAATTAGACATGTATTTATCATTGTGAACATGATGTAATATTAGCTAGGAGGAATGTGAAAATATGAATTTTAGTGACTACCTCCTCATAAGTATGTGGAAAGAATAATATTTTTTGAGTTGTTCATTAAGGAATAATCAAATATATTGTTTGTCAAAAGTTTAAATCTAATATAGTATAATTTTATATACTTTAAATCATATTTATTACTAAAAAGAGTTTAATTTAAACTGGTACAATAGAAAATAAAGAACCAAAATAACACCAAAATGTTAAATCTTTATTATTAAAAAAATGTTCACTTGCCTCTTTAAGGGAGAACTTCCACTAGATAAAATCCCCAACTACAAGTAACTTCACAAGCCTTATTTTACATTTCTTGATCCTCATCTTTAGAGAGAGAATTTTTTAATTTAAATTGGTAAAAGTTGCTATAAATATTAAATTTGAACTGCTTGAAACCTCATAATTTTAGTAATAAATTAAATTTTATAAAAGTAGAATTTTTGTAAGTTATATAAATCTAAATTAATTATAAAAAATTCCGAGTTAAGTTTTTTAAATTTAACAATAGATTGAATTTTATAAACCAATATCGAATGGATTAAATTGTATTTTTGAATAATTTTTTATTAATAATAATTTATATTAAAAATTGAATGAGTTACACATTTTCATGTTATTAAGAACTAACTAAATTATTTTACCTTTAATTATTTTTTCCTTGTGAGTATTGAAATATTTTACTAATTAAGTTAGATTGAATATCAATGAACTATCTAAAAAATAGAATAATATTTATCATACTTTTACAATCATAGTTTCAACCATACTAAACTTTGTAATTTAGAAAAATATCTTTCCACTTTTTTAAAAGTCGTTTTGCATTCAATTTCATATATAAAAGTTTGATACAAGTTGACCAATACATAATCTATAATAAATATTATTTCATAAAAATAAACATCATGATGATAAGCATCTAACAAACAAAAACATCATCTAAGACACATATTTAAATTCACTACCATCATCTAATTATATACAGCTTTAGCACATATAAACATCATTAGCTAGCACACAAATTTAATAGTCTAACAACGCATCATCATCCTGGTCACCTCTAAAAAAACAAAAACATTGTAATCTAACATCATCACCACACACATCTACAAATTAATATACATATCATGTCAAATAACTGCTATCACATACACATCTATTTGCAAGCACATTAAATGAACATATATAATATGACCTAACAATATACACATTAACACCAACATATAAATTAAGTACATAAACATGAACAAAAAAAATGCAATATCTATATATATATATATAAACAAGTCAAATAACTACAATTAAATATCTTATACAACAAATGTAGTAGTGCCAGCTGCCTATTCTGCAGTAGAAGATGATGGATGTTCAACTACTACCTCAACGTCTGTTGAACCCTGAGGGGAGGAGGAACATAAGGCACATCCTCTAGCTTTGGCATCTCATGATCAGGTGCTTGGTGGCCATGATATGATGGGGTAGCACTACGAAAAGCATCATGATCCCACCCTCATCATCATGATCATGATCACCACTCTCATCATCATGGCCATGATCATCGACCTCATCATCAGGATCACCACCCTCATCTGACATATAGGTTGTTGCATGTGTGCATCCTTCATCGCTACCAACACCCTACTAGCTCTAACAATATGATGCATAAGAGACATAATCTCACACAAATAGTTCACGTAGAGATCCAAAAAAATGGGATCTGTGCTAATATCTCAAGCACTCAAACGGTGGACTTTCTCCTCAAACAAAACTTTGGCCAATTTTTCACAGTAGTCCATCCGAAATCATAGACTAGCGTTATAGCCCTGGATGCCCATGCCCCCTTGAGGACCTGACTCACCCTCTTGGGCCTTTCCCCATCTCCTCATCTCCATTTGGTGGGGGAGGAGGCATGCCCCCATCGAATGTGTCGATGTCTACAAAATATATAGTAGACAAAAATAATTAGATAATTTCATTAAATAATTTAATAAAATAATTTAACAAATGTGCTAGAAATTTTATTATTATAATTAATTAGGAAAATAAAATGAATGTAGATTAATTTAAAGAAACCACTAATATTACCTCTATCATCTAGAGGCTCAGCCAGTGTGAAGAGCATGTTGGGACATTGTCTCCAATCAATCCCTGCGTCTGGAAATGCCAACGTAATAAACACATGGTCATCCTCATTGGCTAGTAGCGCCAATGCCTCAACGAAAATACTTACCAGATAATCTAGCAAGCCCCTATTTGGCATCATCTACCCCTAGGTGCACATCCAGTCCTAAGTCATCAAGATAAGAGGGCGACAGTAAAATGTAGGCCTTGTCTATGAAAAATTATAAAAAGAAAACAAAAAACCTTTGAATCGAAAGGGAAGGTTTCCCTCCCATGTCTCAATGCATGAAATCTATCTAAATCCACATAAAACCCCCTAAAAATGGCATACCATCTAATACAATGTGGCACCTGAATCAAAGAATTGGCATAATACAAAAGAGGGAAACTAATGGGCTTCCCATCACTACTAGAGTGTGCAATGGTGGTGACTAATAAGAAGAAGCACCTAACCTCTTGTGTAGAAAAATAATAAATTTGTATATGTCCACCACGCACCAGGAAATATGCTAGATGTATTGCATGAGGCTCGACATATTTTTGAGTGTAGGCAAGCTTAGTCTTAGCAGCAACCCCATGGGTGACATCGGGGAACATGGGAAAATAATCCCCTCTCCTGGATATCCCAATGATAAAGTATATTTCCTCCTCTAAGGGCCTTTACCATGCCCCATGACCAACATGGAAACCCTGCTCGTGGGAACTCCATTGATAGATCATATGCACTAATAAAACAGAGCACACCTTTAGGGATGTAGCCTCCTCATAGTACATGAGGATGCCTACATTCCTTAAGAGTGTTCGGATCACTAAAGTAATAGGGATATGATATAAATCCCTCTCCCTCTCTCTAGTCTCCCATGGTTGAACCATATTTTATGGGTCCACCATTTGCTCCTGCTCCTATTGTTGCTCCCTCTGCTTACATCTCTGCTACATGATTGACATATAAAATACACTAGCCTCACACACACACACACACACACACACACATATATATATATATATATTATGAAGTGAAAAATATATTTTTAAATATGTGTGAAAATGTGAATTTGGGTTACACTTTTGGTCCTTTCTTGAGAAAAAATATAATTTTTAGAAGTTTTTCAACTTTCGGTAAGAAAAAATAATTTTTATGTTTATAATTTCATTTTATAGTAAAACGAAAAGTTGTGTGAAATTTTATTAGCTTTCAATTGCTTATTTTTTATAATTTTCTTATTCACATTTGATATGTCAACTCAACAATTGTCTAACTATGTGTTGTTTAAAAATCAAGGGATTCATAAAAGGTTATGCTTTTTGGCCCCAATGTATTCTTTGTTAACCTTGCACTTTTTTTAGAAACATGTGTTGCAACAATCTAGACAGAATATAATTCGATATGGTTATATTTACGAAACCAATAAACACATATCATAATTACTATAATTTTTTGAATTGAACTAATATGAAAAAACTGTATATTTTGAAGATGTTTAACAAAGAACCATGTTTCTCATCATATTAGTTAAAAACTAAAAATATAAAAACTACCCATTAAAGAGGATGGACCAACGTAATTCACCATAAAAAATTTCATATCTTTTCATAGTGTGTTTTGGAAGACACAATTTTTTATTTCAATAAATCATAATGACCTTGAGAAAATTTTTTCATACATTTTACTAGAAAATTAGTTAAAATTAACGAATATCTATGAAATTCCATAAAATTTATATCTAGTGAAAATAGATTCAATTTTGCAAATGTTGTTGTTGGTTCAGAAAGTAATTTCACTATATCTCATCGAGTAAAACTATTCCAAAATTGGAGAAAGATAAACAGAGTAAAGTTCTTGTAGAGTTGCAAGTTTTCAACCGATTTTATTTAATTTTTTGTTGAAAATTTATTTTCTCCAAACAGACGTTATATTTAATGGAAAAATTGCTTTCAACCCAAAATCATTTATGTTTTTTCTATCACCTATGAAATTGAAACAATGTGACCATCCAATGTAACCGTTTTAGCCGAAATCTGTAAATAAAATTGGTTGAAACATCATTTTCTCACTCACATCCCTCATGTATAGCTTTTGAATATCAAACTTTTTTGAATCTAACTTTTGGATAATAGAATTTTTTGGGTTGAATTTTGAAAGTGACTTTTTGGGCTGGATTTTGAAAGTGACTTTTCTGGCATGGATTTTGAAAGTGACTTTTTTTGGCTGGATTTTAAAAATCTATATAGATTGAGTTATCATGGGTAATCAATGTATTTTCAAGAGAAAACTTCATTGAATTAGAGACATGGAGGATTGTAGAGAATACTCGAGAAACTATTAGAAAAGAGAGAAGGAAGAACACTTAGATATTAAAAGGGAAAACCAATCTAAACAAGATGTTGAACCAGGTATGTAAATGTAGATACTATAAATGATATTTAAAATTTGATAGTCTATTGTGCAATTTATTTTTTATTTGATGAACTAATTTGAAACATATTTTGAAATGTAAACAAAGAGATTTTCCTCATAACATGGATGATGAGATTGAAAATGTTGAAAGGAAAAATGAAAAAGAAAATTAACCAGTCATTGATGATGTTCAAAGAGATTCAAGTGAAGAAGAAGTTGAACCACCCATAGGTAGGTATATATATATATATATATAATATATATATATATATATATATATAATATATATATATATATATATATAATATATATATATATATATATATATATATATATATATATATATATATATATGTCATGTATTATTGAAATTAACATATTTATTAGTTTCAATTTCATGAAATTTATTTTTTAATTTAATTATTTAACGTATATTTATGCTCATTTACATTAAATTCTCAAATATATAAATCAAATCAATAGCGACGATGAGGTGTTAGAAAATGCTAACACTAACACATATGGAGATAAAAAATATGACCATGTTATAAGATATCCTGTTAAGATCATTATTTATAAGTTCTTCAAAGATGAAAAAGTGACAATTCAAGCTCAAATTTTGATAGATCTCTTAAAATATAAGAAATTAAAGGAAGCTACAACACTATTGGGCATTAGAAAATCAACAAAAGATAAAAAGCTGAAGGAAAATGTGATTTAAAATATAAGTAGTTCTATAAAATCAATTGGAAGCTCTAGAAATAAAAGTTATCTAGATGCATGTAGAGAAATACAAACAACAATGGTTTCATCAACTACTAAAGAAAATCGTTTGATAAAATATATGCAAAAAACATTAGGGACGTCACGAAAAACATTGGACAAGCATAGGAAATTTTGATTGCAAATAGATGCAAATGATGAGCTTTCTTGCTGGAAAGTTATTTGCAGGAAACCATAGAAAGATAGACTTGGATAAAATGTTAAAAAAATGATATATGAATATAGGGTGAAAAATTCATGTGTTTCACCAAAAGAAAGGGATGTGATGTGGCGAAGCATAACATGAAATTTGTATGAAGAACATGCAAAACATATCTTGGACACCACTCAGATAGAGTTGTTCAATAAGTTCAAAGAACAAAATCGTGGAATTAATTTCTCAATCAGTACTTTTGTGCAACAAAAACCATGGTATGTTAATCCTATCACTATATGTGACACTTGTTGTTGTCATTATCATGTGGAATTTCAATTATATTAAGACACCTTCATTAATTTTGGTAATTTTTTTGGATAAATCCACCTCCTCCTCCCAATATCCATGGTTTCATATCCCAAATTCTATGTGGAAGAGAAAATCATGAATTATTTTACCAAAAGAAATGCTTTGGTGGTAAAAAATGTGATCATTGTGGAAATTTGACTTTGTTTCACAAAAAATATCCTATTGATATGAATTATCAATCATTTTCCAAAATAAAAGTGGAATGGAAGAGATATGAATATTCCATACATCGATTGGTGCAAGTTGTAGTACAAGTGCTAGAAGGATTAATTTACAATAAGAATAAATTTACGTGATAGAGTTTTTGAAGAAGTTTGAGATGCAAATTTATAAATACATCAAGAATTCTCATAGAGCTATATGGTATACCTACAATTAAAAAAATAACACGAAAATGTTCCACTGGGAACTATTTTTTCGATAGTTGATTTTGCAAAAAATTACACATTTGTTGCACAAAATGAAATACATAGTAGATATTATCATTCTGACAATGTCTCTATGCTTGTCCATGTTTTGTATAGACATGATGACTAGAATGTTGTTCATATAGAAAGCACCGGTGAGAATCACCATGTTATTAAAGAATATCATTTTTATATCAATGATGATCGTACACATGATACATATTTTGTACAACATTGCTTTGATAAGATTTATGATTCATTGAAAGGTCATGGAATAAAATTCAATAAACATTGGATATGGTTAGATGGATGTGTAGGTCAATTCAAATCTTCACGATCATTTTTTTGGTTGTGTCGTCTTCATATGAAAACCAACATCAAACATTTTTGGAATTTCTTTAAGACTGGTCATGGAAGAGGAATAGAATTGTTTCAGTTCAATATGGCCAAATTCTTGAGATCCTTTTCTACAATCGATAAAACTTCCATTTCTGAGGTAGAAAATAGATCCCATGAGATAGATTTAGAAGAACATGAAAAGGTAGAAGATCCAGAAAACTGGAATCCCCCTGCCTTAAACACAAAAGAAATCTATCCAATCCCCGTAATGTTAAAATTGACTAAGAAGGCCTATTTCAAAGAAGTCGAGCTGAAAGTCAAGATAACAGGTCCATCTGTACAAATTATAGGTTTAAATATGTTTTCTGATGAAGAAATTAAGAAGTACAGAAAATATCATGCAGAGAAGAGATTTTTCTATTTGCATTTTGGAGGAATAAGGATAGGGTTAGCCCCATTGGTTCGTCGAGGTTTAAACACTCCCTGTATAGCAGAACTCTTTGATACAAGACATAATATATATGATCATGCCCGAATAGGAACAATACAAGGAAATCATTCTTCGGGATGTCAATATGGAACAATCTTCCCTAACTATGCAATCAGTTTAACAGATGTTCGTCTGAAAGATTGCTGGAAAGTCTTGATAAGAGTTCAAGGTTTATCAATGGTTGATGATAGTGAATATTTGTCAGTAATAGTCCAGACATCATTCCAATTGACAAATACAGTACATCCAAAGCTAAAACAGCCAGTGTTAAAGGATTGTGTTGCAGTAGGAGTAGGAAATGCACAAATTGAAGGAGTTCATTATGATAAAGAAGCCTTGCCTAGTGATTGGTATATACAATATAAGTCTCTGGCTGTAGATAGTTCAAATAAATTGGTCAAGAGAATGTATGTAGCAGATAATTGTGTAAAAATCTTTCCCATTGAACCTTCAATATCGAGACCAATAGATTTTCCAGAAAAACATGTATTACCAGCCCAAAGTGAACAAGTCCTTACCAGTGGAAGAAGGTCTTTTTATTGCCAAATTTCCATACCAAAAGAGCCTAGTACTTCCACTAGTACTCCACTATCTGACACCTAGTTGTACATACCAGAAGAAAACCCATTTCTAGCTGTAAATAAAATGTTTAGAACATTTGTACATAATTTTTCACTAGTAGATGAATTCCAGTATGCATCTAAGAGATATGTGAAAGGAGGAAAATGGCCACTAAACACAAAGTTTTGTACTACTTCATCTCCTTCCAAACAACCTACTACGAGAGCAGATTGTGCCCCATTACTAGAACATAATTCACAGAATACAAGTGATATGGATCAAGTACATCAAATAGGAAATTATCTGACCACTTGGTGTTCTTATGTTGAAGATTTTCTAGATGATCTAGGCGAACAAGCTGAACTTATCAATGCTAATCTGAAGTTGCTATATGATGAGCAACAGAGAGAAAAACAAGAAAAGGAAGATAGGAGAAGAAGAAAACAAAAGAAAAATGCCAGAGATATTCCAAAATTTCATAGAGATATGTCTGCCCCTAGTCATTGGGATTTAGAAGAAGAAAACGAAGAAAAAACTTCCACAGATGAAGGTACTTCTAAAGATACTAGAAAATTGACTAATGAATCCAAGACATTTAGAGCAGACAAACCTTTTGAATCTAAAAAGAAGTAATGACTTTATCAGAAGCCGCCTCAAAATTTCCATATTTTATTTTGTCATATATACGTAATGAAATTAAGGCACATGTGTTGAGAGAGGTAGCTAAATATCCTAGAGTTTAAGAAGACCTGTCAGCAGCAAATGCCAGTGGCTATATTGTAGATCTAGATAATTCTTCTAACCTAGGAGAATCAATTAGAATCTGGATAGGAGCCCTTTATCAGATGCAGGTTACAACAAAATTGGATAATATATCTATTATGCTCCTAACAGAAAAGAGAATGGTAGGAATGGTCTATGATTGCTGGATGAGACCATCTGAGCAAGAAAGACTAGCTGTTATGCAAGCTGGTTTAGCCACTCTAGAACTGTTATTAAAAACACAGTTTGTACCAGAACCAGTAGACGAGAAAAAACAACATATAACTGATCTTAGCAGAATGGAATTAAAAGATCTCAAATATTTAGATCAATTCAGTAAAGATTTCATTGCTAAGGTTTTTAAAGCAAATCTCCCTAATGACGTGGCTCAGAAAATCTCATACCTGTCAAAACTACCAGGCAACTTAGGAGACCTCGTGATGAAAGATATAGAGTTGCAATACAAAACATTAGAGAAGATATATTGGGTTGATATTCTGTTCCGAGTTTTAGAAAAGGTCAAATATTTATGTTGGTAGAAGAAAGCTCATGATATTACTCCAAGCTCAAATGTCTATCAAAGCAGTTTTTCCATGGATGCTTTTTAAATCAAAGAAAAATTTCAAAAGGTATGGAAAATACAAACCCAAGAGAGTCTCTAATCCAAGAAAGCCATTCAGAAGATATAAATTTTTGAAGAAAAGAAAAAATCCAAGAAACAACAATTGTTGTTTCATCTGTAAGAAAGAAGGACATTTTGGAAGGAAGTGTCCACAAAAGTCATCCAGTGCTTTAAAAGCTTGTATATATATTAATGAATTTCAGGATGAATGGTGAGTTGTAGGTTCAGATGATGATGTTTTAGATGTATATATTTTAACTGAAATATCAGATGTAGAAGCTGAAGAAGAAGAAGATAGTGTATAGAAAATGAATTTATGTCCATCTTGTTCTGATGATGATTGGTCCAAAGAAAAGAATTATAATGAAGTAGAAAGTAGCACAGACTATGAACTCACTGGTGAAACATCAGATGATTCAGATGATGAGTCTGTAAGCACTGTTTCTTTATTAGTTAAATCAGGAAAACAACTTGTCTCACAATTTCGACAACTAAATGTTTTTTGTCCTTTTGAAAAGAAAACAATTGTTTCCACAAGTCTTCCAGAACCAGAGATTAAATGAATCGAAGAAAATGGGTTGTTGAAAAAGATTGTCAAAACAAATAGCCTAATTTATATCCCGGTCCAAGTTCAGGTTAAGAATGAATGGATTTCATTACATGCTTTTGTTGATACCGGTGGATCAAATAATTTGGCTAGACCATCTTTATTTAAATCTCTGTGGAAACTGCTCAAAAATATTTTGGTTTCAGAAACCATAGGAGGATCAGTGAATCTGACACATTATGTTGATAATATCTCTTTAAAATTTGGAGGGAGTATTGTTAACATTTCTGCAATTTAGCATTTTGATCCCTCGGCCAGTCTTATGTTGGGAATGCCATTTATAAACTTTGTTCTTCCAGTTACAATCATCCAGGATAAATTGGTTATTAATTTAAAGAAGAAAGCTAGTATTGTTCTTAGATTGTTTATTGCAAACTCAAAAGCTAGGAATGAAAATAGCCAAAAAAGAATAGGAACCAGAAAACCAAAACAAGGTTTTAGTGATTGGCAAGAAGTGTTACAATTCTATGAGCAAAGAGCAGAATCAAAAACAAAACAATTGGCATGTATAGACCCCAACTAGTCAACAGAACAAAGTGATATTTATCAAAGACTTTTGAAGAGTTGTTCTGAAAATCCACAGTAGTTTTGGGTAACAGAGAGCCCGATGCAAGAAATCGTCACTTTGCATGATAATGGAGTTAAGGGTAAGATGATTCCCTGTACCCCAGCAGATGAGCAGGAAATCAAGAATCAGATAAAAGAATTGCTACAAATGCAGCTCATTGAACCAAGTGAATCTCACTATTCTTGCTCTGCATTTCTCGTAAGGAATCATTCTGAAATAGTAAGAGGTAAGCCAAGGATGGTGATAAATTATAAACCTCTTAATGCTATTACTCAAAGTTTTAATTATCCATTACCAAGGCCCGAGACAATCATGCAAAAGATTCAACACAACAAGGTGTTTAGTATATTTGATATGAAATCGAGATATTATCAGATTCAAATCCAGCTAGATGACCGACATAAAACTGCTTTCATTTGTCCAACAGGATTTTATCAGTGGAGGGTGGTACCCTTTGGCCTAAAAAATGCCCCAGCATTTTTTCAGAGAAGAATGGATTACATTTTTTCCGAATATGATTTTATTGTTACATACATAGATGATATTCTTGTTCATAGCCTAGATATACATACTCATTTAGAGCATTTAGAAATTTTCTTAAAAGAAGTCCAGTAGCATGGAATAGTCTTGTCAGAAAGGAAAATGTCTTTGTTTCAGGATAATATTGATTTTCTTGGAATTAATGTTGGTAATGGTGAAATCCAAATGAAACCTCATGTTTTAACCAAATTGACACGGTTTCCTGATGAATTGAAGGATAACAAGACCATTCAAAGGTTTTTAGGAGTCTTGAATTATCTTCACAAATACATTCCCAATTTGACAGAGAAGACAACGCCTATCAAAAGACATATAAAGCAAGGTTGGTCTCAAGAAGCAACTGAAGTTGTTAAGAGCTTGAAAGAAGAATGTCAACATCTACCAAAGCTTCAACCACTAGGTGATGGTTTGCTTATTCTTTAGACTGATGCCTCTTTAGAATTTTGGGCTGCTGTATTATTAGAACAAAGAAAAAATTGTGAAGGTAAACTTGAAGAAAATCTTTGTGGATATGCTTCTGGTGAATTCACATCAAGCCAGAAGAATTACTTCATTGTTGAAAAGGAAACATTAGCCATATTCAATGGGATACAGCGATTTGAAGTATATCTTACTCCCGTAAAGTTTATGGTTAGAACAGATTCAAGAAATTTCAAATATTTCTTATCTGCCAAAATTTCAAGGCAAATCGCTAAAGACAAAATATTAGCCTGGTAGATATGGTTCCAGCAGTTCGATTTTGAAGTTGAGTGGATCCCAGGTAACTCAAATTTCCTGATAGACTCTTTGACAAGAGACATGAACAAAATGTATATAACCTGTAATTATTCAGTTTTCGACATTCGAGGAAAAACACCAAAAGATGATAGTTTTGCCACTTTTGTAGATAGATTCAGAATTTTAGAAAATCATGCCAGTTGTATAACAGACGAAATAAAAAAGGTGGTAGGATTAAGACTTATAAGAAACATGTGGATTCGCAAGTGTCAAGCATGGAAGTCGAAGAACTTAAGCATCTCTTTGGGTTTAGATGACAATTTGGTAAAAATATTCTCTTTACCAAACATTAAAGTCAAGATTTATTTCAGAAGCCTCACTGATTTATGGTCTAGTGTTTACACTAAAGAAATGATCTGGGCCCTCATGAATCTAAATTATTATCAGATCATAGGAGGCACGGATTTTTCTTTGACTCTATTCACAGGTGCTAAGATCTTAGATCTTGAAGAAATACCAATGAATGAAGAAATGATAAAATATTTGGTTTCATTAAAAATTCCAGATATTTTTGAAGAATTAGAATCAGCATTTCTCCAAAGGATTGATGAGAATTATGAAAATATTGATGTTTTCCCTCAATATGAGATTTTTGAAAACTTTGCAGATTGGGAAATCAGAGAAGGAAAATGCACCAAAATCCCAATCACACGAGTATCTCAGTGCATACAGAGATCTATGCAATATTCAAAAACTTTTGCATATCCTTGGGATTTCCATAGTTTAAGGATCAGAGATGAGATTAAGCCAAATCCTTTTGATCAAGTTTTCAGTCATGAAAAAATTGGCAATATTGAATCCACTAACAACCAAGAGTTGATTAAACAACATGCCGAATGGTTTCATCAGTTTGGAAACTTAATATTGGTTGAGAAATTGCAGATTCTCAAGAAACTTGATGATTTGCAGGGTCAGCCTAAAGCGCTCAAGTTTATAATTAATCAGAAGGCATTAATAACAATTTCAGTCTCACATCCAAATTGGAACAATAATGTCATCCACCTCATAAGTCTGATGATTTCTAAATGAATATGTACATCAATAATATTTGAATTGGGACGGCAACATAAAGCTGAATTGAATGAAAATTGCCAATTATGGATCCAACATGCCATTGAAAGTTCCACAAATATATTTCCAATATTTAAGTGGGAATTATTGGATGGAGATGAGTTGGCAGTACAGAAATCACCTACTACCCGAAGTGCTTTTAAAGATTCGTTTCTTGATATTGAAGTTAGTGCTCTTCCATTTTTGAACAAATGGGAAAAGCAAGAAGCGACGTATACTCCACAGCAACCGGGTCTACACAAGATAAAGGTGAATCTCAGCAAAGGAGAATCCTCATCAACAACATCTAGTCGAACAACAATAATGCAAGAAAAAGAAAAAGTAGAAATGACAGATGCACAAGATCCAAATGATGGAATCGATGAACAATATAATTGCCTCATGGACGGGTACTATCAACAACAGTTAGATGAGTACGAACCATCTCCAGGACCGTCTGAAGAGGATATTTGGGAGACAAGAAGTCCCACTTGGTAGAATCTTCGTCAGCAATGTGATGATGTTGATCACATGTTGTGACAAGATTCCTTTGTACAGAAAGAATTGAGTAGACACCATCGGTGGATAAAGATACCGACAGGACCCTCAATTATTTTCTTTTGACATCAGTTTTAGATAGATATAATATTATATAAGAGATAGTGGGGAGATCATTCGGATCATCCTGATCATTTCGAGTGTTTCTAGTTTTTGAGTCTGAGACTCTTTGTAATAAGCTTTGTATTCTCTTGCTTTTATTAATATCGAATCCTACTGGGTCGCCTTTCTGAGGACAGTTCCTATAATCCAAAAGAGGCTTGAGCTGTAAGGCGTTGGAGTAAAGACCCGTGGAGAGAGGTCGTGTCGTGCATGATCGCCCGAGGATTGGATATCTATGCCAGAAGTGTTGTTTTGGAAGCGAGGGTTTTATTCAAAAGTAAGTCTATCTAGAGCTTTATCTGTTATACTCGGTCTCTGTTTATCTCGGATGGTTAGTGCATCTCCTTTTTGGTATCAGAGCACTTTGAAGATATCAAATGGACCACTACAAACCAACTTGTCTCAGATGATCAATTTGTTCAATGGTGCATTACTGAACTAAGACACGAGACTAAATCGTCAAGGGAGGTATGTAGGTATGTACATATATATTAACTAATATATATTTCTAATCTATGATGGTTTCTATTAATTTTTAAATTTTAGAAATTTAAAAATTGTACTTTCAATAATTGATCGATGATTATCTTTGATACATAAATTGTATTATAAATAAAATATTTAAATTCTTGTTTGAATTTACTACATTTATTTTGGCATAGTGGAGTCCAAGATTTATATAGATCGATTCCATATGAAGCCGAAATAGTAAAAGGGACTCAAAAATTGCCATCAATTAAAATAAAAGAATACCAAAATGCGTTTTCATTTGATAAAATAAAATAATCATGTTTGTTTCCTATTTGCATAGAAGACACACAATTCAATGATGTTTGTGAAAACAATGTGTATGTGAAAGATTGGCAACATACAAAAATTAATATAAAGGGAAATATACCACTTGCAAGCTTCGAAGAGATGGAATCAGAGGAGACTATAATGTCATTTTGATGAAAAACGATTTTGGAGTAAGTCCAAAAACCCTTCCATATCAATATTAGATCTTGAGGCCTATGGGTTATGGCCCACAATACATATTGGAAGCATTCTTATAGCGCTTAAGCCTTAGATACGGGACCATAAACTTATTCGACTTTTTATTTAAAAACTAGGACCATAACACTTTATCACAAAACAAAGGAATACAAGGGAAACACAAGAAACTTTGCTCCGAACACTTGGCTAGACTTCAAAAGGATTACACCAACATATATAAATATTGGCGGGTCTGCTCCTCCACTCCTTTATACAGCAATCTCCGACCTCTACCTTCTCCGATCGGCTGATCTTCATCGTCCATTATTCCTTCAGATCAGACAGTCATCACTAAATCGCATATTGTCACATCGATGGTCCTCTGTCCACCAGCCCTTGACCTCTCTGATTTGCGATAAGCGATTAGATTGCAACCGTCGATTCTGACTCTCAATCCGATGGTTTTCTCTTCCTTGCATAATCACAATCGTATTTCTTTAAGGACTAGCTCCGATATTTCCCAAGGGATTTTCACCGATGCCATATAAAGGTTCTTCTCCATGAGACTTGATCTAGACCACTGATCCGACGGCTCCTGTGTCTTCTCTCATCTATTCTTCCTTAGCTTGATTCACTTTCTTTTGATGGACTCTGCATTATAAACATGGTTTTCTGCCATACTCCATTAACACACAGACCACTCATATATCGATGTATTTACTTAATATTGGATCGCCATCGATCCTATAGTGATCAATGGTCGATCAACACTCTACAAACGAGATTCAAGTCCTCAATGCATATATTTACAAAATCACTCGAAAAGTATAATTACACAGATACACAAAAATCCAAAAACACACATGTATTATATTATACATAGAATTGAGTTACACCCTAAGGCATTTCAGCCTTAGAAACAAGCTTCCTCTCGACTACATTGTGAACACTCTCTCATCTTACAAATCTTTTACAATCGCACTATATCTATCTATCACTGTCTCATGATACATATAGAACATGCATGTTCATCGTTTATAGGAACATTGGATCAAATCACTGAAAGGATCTGATCAATCCTCTAACAACCACTAAAACTCTCTATATGTATACATATGTGGTAGATTACATTTAATAAAGTCTTGAGAGACTTTATCCATTCCATTATTTACTCTGTTTTAAACAGATTTGTCCCCTATTTAGCTCTGATGGTCCACGTTGTCCTCTTCTCTACTTTGGATTCCTCTTTTGATTAAGGGGGGTCAGATGCTCTTGCATCAGACTCCTGAGGCACAAACATTTATGACCTCCTGGTCATATGCTTCTCCTTGTCCTTAGAAATTCTACCCACTTCTTAATGGAGCTGCCTTCATGATCTTCTATGAGCTACAACTAACCTCTATAGTAACAGTCTTCCTCTTCTACACAATACCTCACCAAGCTCTCGTCACTCAGTCTTTTGGCATCCTTCTGGTTCTCTTATCTGGAACCAATTTAGCACTCCTTGCTTTAGGTTGCTGCAAGTCTTCTTACCTTCTGTTGTCCTTCTCTGCACAACAGTAAGACCATAAAATCTCCGGTCTTCACCACAACTGTACCTCCTTCTTCTTCTGCTTGCACTTTTCTCCCTTCTCGCAAGAAATCCTTTCCCTACATCTGATACCACTTGATGAAAAGTGATTTTGGGGTAAGGCAAAAACCCCTTTCATATCAATATTCGATCTTGAGCCCTGTGGGTTGTGGCCCACAATACATATCAGAAGTATTCTTATAGCGCTTAAGCCTCAAAACCCAGGACCATACACTTATTCGGCTTTTTCTTTAAAAATCGGGACAATAACACTTTATCACAAAACAAAGGAATACACAGGAAACACAAGAAACTCTGCTCCGAACACTTGGCTAGACTTCAAAAGGATTACACTAGCATATATAAATATTGGCAGGTCCTCTCTTCCACTCCTTTATACAACGCTCTCCAACCTCTGCCTTGTCTGATCTTCAATCTTCGATCGACTGATCTCTGTTGTCCATTATTCCTTTGGATCCGATGGTCAACACTAAATCACATATCGACACATTAGCGGTCCTCTGTCTACCAGCCCTTGACCTCTCCGATTTGCGATACGTGATTAGATCGCAACCGTCGATTCTTACTCTCGATCCGACGGTTTTCGCTTCATCGCATAATCACAATTGAATTTCTTTAAGGACCGGTTCTGATATCATCCAAGGGATTTTTCCTGATGCGATATAAAGGTTTTTCCCCATGAGACTTGATCTAGACCATTGATCTCATAGATCCTACGGCTCCTGTGCGTTCTCTCATCTATTCTTCCTTATCTTGATTCACTTGGTTTTGGTGGACTCTGCATTATAAACATGGTTTTCTGCCATACTCCATTAACACACAAAACACTCATATATCGATGTATTTACTTAATATTGGATCGCCATCAATCCTATAGTGATCAATGGTCGATCAACACTCTACAAACGGTATTTAAGTCCTCAATGCATATATTTACAGAATCACTCGAAAAGTATAATTACACAGATATGCGGAAATCCACAAACACACATGTATTATATTATACACAGAACTGAGTTACACCCTAAGGCATTTCAGCCTTAGAAATAAGCTTCCTCTCGACTACATTGTGAACACTCTCTCGGCTTACAAATCTTTTACAATCGTACTATATCTATTTATCACTGTCTCACGATATATATAAAACACGCAGGTTCATTGTTTATAGGAATATTGGATCGGATCACTGAAAGGATCCGATCAATCCTCTAACAACCCCTAATAAAGTCTTGAGATACTTTATCCATTCCATCATTTAATCTGTTTTAAACAAATTTGTCCACTGTTCAGCTTTGATGGTCCACATCATCCTCTTCTCTACTCTGGATTCCTCTTTTGATTAAGGGGGGTCAGATGCACATGCATCAGAATATTGATGAAAAGAGATTTTGGGGTAAGGCCAAAACCCCTTTCATATCAATATTTGATCTTGAGTCCTGTGGGTTATGGCCCACAATACATATCGGAAGCATTCTTATAGCGCTTAAGCCTCAGAACCCAGGACCATACACTTATTCCTCTTTTTCTTTAAAAACTGGGACCATAACACTTTATCGCAAAACAAAGGAATACACGAGAGACACAATAAACTCAGCTCTGAACACTTTGCCAGACTTCAAATGGATTACACCCGCATATATAAATATCGGTGGGTCTACTCCTTCACTCCTTTGTACAACACTCTTCAACCTCTACCTTCTCCGATCGACTGATCTCCGCCATCCATTATTCCTTCGGATATGACGGTCAGTACTATATTGTATATTGGCACATCAGCGGTCCTTCATCTACCAGCCCTTGACCTCTCTGATTTGGAATAAGAAATTAGATCACAACCATCGATTCTGACTCTTGATATAACGGTTATCACTTCATCACATAATCACAATCACATCTCTTTAATAATCGGTTCTAATATCGCCCAAGGGATTTTTTCCGATGCGATATAAAGGTTCTACCCCATGATAATTGATCTAGACCATTTATTGCACAGATCTGACATCTCTTGTGCATTCTCTCATCTATTTTTCCTTAGCTTGATTCGCTTGCTTTTGATGGACTCTCCATTATAAACATGGTTTTTTCCATACTCTGTTAACACACAGAACACTCATATATCAATGTATTTAATTAATATTGGATCGGCTCGATCCTACAATGATTGATGGTCGATCAACACTCTACAAACGGGATTTAAACCTCAATGCATATATTTACATAATCACTCGAAAAGTATAATTACATAGATACGTGGAAATCCACAAACACACATGTATTATATTATACATAGAATTGAGTTACACCCTAAGGAATTTTAGCCTTAGAAACAAGCTTCCTCTCGACTACATTGTGAACACTCTCTAATCTTACAAATCATTTACAATCGCACTATATCTATCTATCACTATCTCATGATATATATAGAACATGCAGGTTCATCGTTTATAGGAATATTGGATCAGATCACTGAAAGGATCCAATCAATCCTCTAACAACCCCTAAATCTCTCTATATGCGTACGTACGTGGTAGATTACATTTAATTAAGTCTTGAGAGACTTTATCCATTCCATCATCTACTCTCTTTTAAACAGATTTGTTCCATGTTCAACTCTAATGGTCCATGTCATCCTCTTCTCCACTTTTGAATCCTCTTTTGATTAAGGGGGGTGAGATGCTCCCGCATCAGATTCCCGAGGCACAAAAATTTATGACCTCTTGGTTATATGCTTCTCCTTGTCCTTAGCAATTCTACCCACTTCTTAGTGGAACTGCTTTCATGATATTTAGTGAGCTGTAACCAACCTCTGTAGTAACAGTCTTCCTCTACTATAGGATACCTCACGAAGCTCTCCTCACTCAGTCTTTTGGCATCCTTCTGGTTCTCTTCTCTGGAACCAATTCAACACTCCTTGCTCTAGGTTGCTGCAAGTCTTCTATCCTTTCACTGCCATTCTCTGCACGATAGTAAGACCATAAACTCTACGGTCTTCACCACAACTATACTTCCTTCTCCTTCTGCTTGCACTCTTCTCCCTTCTCACAGGAAATCCGTTCCCTGCTCTGATACCACTTGATGAAAAGTGATTTTCAGGTAAGGCCAAAACCCCTTTCATATTAATATTCAATCTTGAGGCTTGTGGGTTATGGCCCACAATACATATCAGAAGTGTTCTTATAGCGCTTAAGCCTTAGAACTTGGGACCATACACTTATTCGACTTTTTCTTTAAAAACCGGGACCACAACACTTTATCGCAAAACAAAGGAATACATAAGAAACATAAGAAACTTCGCTCCAGCAACTTGGCTGGACTTCAAAAGGATTACACCGGCATATATAAATATCGGCGGGTCTACTCCTCCACTCCTTTATACAATGCTCTCCGACCTCTACCTTCAATGATCTCCAATCTCCAATTGGTTGATCTCCACCATCCATTATTCCTCTAGATCTGACGGTCAGCGCTAAATTGAATATCAGCACATCGATGGTCCTCCATCTACCAGCCCTTGACCTCTCCGATTTTCGATAAGCGTTTAGATCGCAACCATCAATTCTGACTCTCGATCCAACAGTTTTCGCTTCATCACATAATCACAATCACATTTCTTTAAGGACCGGTTCTGATATCGCCCAAGGATTTTTGTCAATGTGATATAAAGGTTCTACCCCATGAGACTTGATCTGGCCCATTGATCTCACAGATCCGACAGCTCCTGTGCATTCTCTCATCTATTCTTCCTTATCTTGATTCGCTTGCTTTTGATGGACTCTGCATTATAAACATGGTTTTCTGCCATACTCCATTAACACACAGAACACTCATATATTGATGTATTTACTTAATATTGGATTGCCATCGATCCTATAGTTATCAATGGTCGATCAACACTCTACAACCGGGATATAAGTCCTCAATGCATATATTTATAGAATCAGACGAAAAGTATAATTACACAGATACGGAAAAATCCACAAACACACATGTATTATATTATACATAGAATTGAGTTACACCCTAAGGCATTTCAGCCTTAGAAACAAGCTTCCTCTCGACTACATTTTGAACACTCTCTCGGCTTACAAAATCTTTTACAATCACACTATATCTATCTATCACTATCTCACGATATATATAGAACACGCAAGTTCATCGGTTATAGGAATATTGGATCAAATCACTAAAAGGATCTGATCAATCCTCTAAAAACCCCTAAATCTCTCTATATGTGTGCATATGTGGCATATTACATTTCATAAATTGTTGAGAGACTTTATCCATTCCATCATTTACTCTATTTTAAACAGATTTGTCCCCTATTCAGCTCTGATGGCCCATGTAGTCCTCTTCTCCGTGTTGGATTCCTCTTTTGATTAAGGGGGGTCAGATGCTCCTGCATCACATTTGAAGGTGATAGAGTTTATGATCTTATTAGAGAAGTATCATTTCAATATTAATATATATATTATATATATTATATATATAATATATATATATATATATGATATATATATAGTATATATATAGTATGTTATATATATATATATATATATATATAATATATAATATATATATAATATATATAGAGAGAGAGAGAGAGAGAGAGAGAGAATATGTGTGTGTTTTATATTTTTAAAATCATTCTGTATAAGTTATGCTAATAGTTAAAATATGATCTAAATATAATAAAATCAAGTAAATGTTGATAACTAATTTCATGTTAATTATGATCTGAATTTTCACTTATTTTTATTATGTATGAGATGTTTTTGTTTTAGTTGCACCCATTAACAACATATAAAATTTTAACTATTGTTTGATGTGGTGCACTAAAAGAAAGATGAAGTTACTGGAGGATTATGATAATAACAATTTTATATATGAAAGAGGGTCTATTATACTAAAAGAATATTTTTTCCAAGAAACTCATCAACCCGAGAGTCATGTTTACTTTCAATACTATCAATCTAATGCCATAATTTGTCAATATAGTCACTTGGTGTGCGCAATGGGCATAAAGTTGGTAGAAGTTCAATCAAGAAAAAATTCCAAATTTAAAAAATGGATTATGTCAAAATATGACCATGAATGGGTCATTGAGGATGGCATTCCATTAGAATTTTTTTAATTGAACTGGCCAACAATATTTTCTACTTGTATTCATCTTTGAGATAGAGTCCATGTATATTGTTCACATTTGTTTTTGTGCACTCTTAAGTTGTCCATTCTAGCTACTACGAGGTATTACAAAATTGTTTTCATTAATATGGTGCCTTTGTTGTTAAGTTAAAAGGAAATTCGAAGATCCCAAATACTACCTGTTAGCACTCAAATCTACCTTAGGGTGAAATAAGGTAAGACTCAAGGCCACATCAAACCACGCTCAGCCTCGTAGCTAGCCCTACGAGGACAAGAGAGGGCTCTCTCCGGGTCAAACTCGGCAAAAGATAATCGAAAAGGCTTGAGATGACCGAATTGATGACTGATTTTAGGTTAGGTATGAAGTACAAAGAGTTTAGAATTGATTTTTAATGATTTTGTTGAATTCAAGGGAAAGGCAAATTTGGGTGCGGGGATGAGGCACAGTTTTTGCAGAGGTCTATTTGGGGCAAGATAGGTGATTGTTTTGATGCTTTAAAGCAGGTGAGATGGGTAGATCAGACTGGTGAGGGGCTAAGGAGAGCAAGGGAGTCTCAAGGATTCTCCTTAAACTGAAGAAAACATAGAAGATTAAACAAATTTAAAGGCAGAGCATAGAAATTTCATGGATTCTACCTTAACACTTCATTTGTTTAATTACAGAAGATTCAATAGATATAATGATGCAAATATACAACTACGAGTACTGAGAGAAACACACCATCAACACATAAAGCCACATGGATCGCAAATAGTGTTGCAAAACCCTGGTCTTTCCTTTGCCAAAAAATGCAGATAAGATATGTACAATATAGTGTCAAACTATTCCCAAGAGTCCAACCTTGAAAATGACTAAGAAAATACGTAATATAGGCAAGCTAACACATTCCCTTGCCTCTAGGGGTTGAGCTCATCATCCTAGGAGCTGTTTCAACCAATTCTAAACTAAGCACTACAATCTAGGCAGTCAAAACAACTTGCCTCTATAAGCTAGGAAACCAATTCATTCATTACATTTTTGCTATTTTATGAATGAATCATCTAGAATAGGTAAATAAGTGTCATAAAAACATAAATCTCCAATAATTACATGAAGGAGGGTGAAAAATCCCATCACAAGTCAAAACAGGTGAAACTGGCTTGATTCGCTGAGCTGAGGAGGAAAACTGTGCCAAAAAACCTTGTGCGTAGCGCGCCTGAGCCCTGTGCACCGCGCGCCTTTCCACATGGTTTTGGGGAACTTCTAGGCATCCCAATTGAGCTCAGGTTGGCTTGTTGGAAAGCCCTGGATGTCTACTTTCCAACCCAAGTGCAATTTTCCAATTTGGTCTCCATTTGACCCTCCAAAAGTGGATTCTTCCAGAAGTACTTCCTGCTGATGCAAAAAGTGGTAGAAAGGTGATTTTCATGATGTCTTTTGAGCTTTTGATCACCCAAAACTTGATGAAATGACTTGGAAATTGCTGAGAATGTGTATTTCATCATGAAAAATCCAAAAATGTAAGCCACCTGTGATTTGGACTTCCCCATCTTATGGGGCGTGTGCTGAGCGCAACGCATAGAGCCCAAAAACCTGTTTCACAAGCCAAAAATTTTGAAACGACAAAATTTTCTCCAAATTTGCCCAAAATTGGAGTGAAGACTCTCCATCATGTATCATGCTCAACTAATGAAGCCTTCACCAAAACTCGAAGTGGATCAGGCCTTTTGCGTTGTTTTTGTGCTTTTCTCAAACGCCTTTTGAGGATCTTCATTCTCGCTTTGCAAACATGCATGCGAGCCCAATAGTGAGTCTTCATGTGGCGAAGCATGTCCTTGTCCCTGTTTGCTTTAGCTAACAACTTTTCCAAATGAGTTTTCACCCGGATGAGCATTGATTCCCGATCAATAGGTGTCAAATCACCACGTCTCCTACGAGCCAATTCCCAGTCTTCCCGAATCTTTCGCAGCTCATAAAGTTCATGCTCATCTTCCAACTATTTGTTGCGTTGCTCTAAGTAGTTGATCACCAATTTAGCCATCTGTAGTTTCTTTAGCAGTGACTCATTCTCGGCCCTTTGCTCTCGGATAATATGCTTGAGCTCTGAGTTGGGCGAACTAGCATCAACATCAATGACACCGGTATCCTGAACTCCTGAAGGACCCTCATTAACCATGGGTCTCTTGCCCCTATCCTGAATCTGTACCTATGCTGAAGATGGAAGCGAGACCCCTTCCACATGATGTGGAGATAATACTCGCTCTGCTGATGATGTGAATGAGAACCCTTCCACCCCGGGTGGAGATAGTACTCGTCGTGCAGCTGCAAATAAGGCCCTGGGGCCTTTCTGATATGTCACATATACTGGAGCATCAACATGCTCAGTCTCATGAATGTCAAACTGCTATGAAGACCCTCCCTCATCATGAACAATCTCTGGAGGAGGCTGTAGCACGGAAAAGAAATCACGTGAGATGAAATCCTCCCAAGCAATACCCTGCTGTGCCAACTGATGCATCAGTATGATTTTGATCAATGAATAGTGATATATGCTCCTGTGCTGATGTGCCAGGGTCTTCCTCTGTACTAAAGGTACCATCCTCTCTATGTTCCGGCACATGAAAAATGGAATGCTCATCAAACGTACTCGTGTGAAATGCATCAACAAACGTAAATGGTATGCATAGAGATGTGAGAATCTGCCCTCACAGCTGAAATACTGAATGATGAGTTTCATCAATGATGCAAACTCATCTTTCAAGTATCTGAATGGAAAGGCTGTGCTCAAGTGTCTGATATATGCGGGCTTGAAATATGGCTCATAATAATACCTGTCCAGCATCTGGCATTTACTCCATTCCTCCCCCACATTTGGTATCTCGGTGGCCTGAGCAATAGCGTCAGGTGACAAAGTGAAATCCACTCCAGCAAGGTTTACATGACCATCCTGTAAGTTAAGGACAAATAGACGGACCAGTTCCCGATGATGCTGAGTTTGTGAGATCATCTCACAATATTGGTAACATGTTTGGCACCGAAAACAATCCATTGCAAGTGGGCAAGCTTGCAATTGAGCCAAAGAGATAGGCTCCTCCCTAAAATGCTGTCCACTCTTGCTACCTTTGTGATACCTCCGTGGCAGATTAGGCACATTGACCTCTGGTGTAGAGTCACTATCATAATCCTGCTCATATATTGACTCGGTCTCTCACATGTTCTTTAACAACAAGGTGGCTGGAATATATATATATATATATATATGATGATATACAATTGTGTACAAAATGACTGTAGACCTTTAGACCTTTCCTCAAATGCTGTGACCAAGGGGACACAAATGATGAGGGAATTGTTAGGAAAAGGGAAGCATTAGGGAAATGGGAAAAAATGAAAACATTAGGAAAATGGGAAAATGGTAAAGAGAAGGGAAAGGGCATGGAAATTTTTTAGGGTTGAAATAAAGTAGGGATGATATTGTTGTAGTAGAAGGGAGAGTTTAGGATTTTGAGAGACGAATATGTAGGGTTTGATGAGGAATAATTGGGAAAAATATAGGAAATGGGAAATAAGGGAAAAAGAAGCCTTGGCAACATGTATTTTGAGGACCTTACAGCAAACTTGGTACTTTAAAATCCTTACAGCAAATTAGTAGAGAAAGAGGGTTTTTTTACGTTCAGTTTCATGTCAAATATATCATATTTTTTTTTATATAAACCATCAAAACCCAAAATCAAGCCATGAGTGCAGGCCTACCTGTGAATTGATGCGCAAGGAGAGGGTTTTTGAGTGTTTTTAAGGCAATTCTGGGCATGAACCTGAATGCGCCGCGCGCCTAACCCAATGCACCGGGCGCTCTGGATGCACCGCGCACGTTCAAATTTACACTGGAAATGTTTGTCTGATGCGCCGCGTGCCTACCCTGATGCACCGCGCGCCCTGGAGCTGACCCAAAATGCTCATAAACTTGCCAAGAACTTGCAAAATCACCTTTGAACGATGCTCTTAGCTCTCAAAATGTGGAATGGGTTACAAATGAGGAGGAATGACTTGATATAGCATCCATTTTAATTTTTTCTCAATGAAAACCCATTTTTCTTATGTTTTGTTGCTAACACTTTTTCAAAATTAATAGGCTCTGACCTTTTTGGTTTCCTTCATAAAATAGGTTGAAATGATGATTTTATCTGATAATTTTTTGCAGGGATAGCTCTGATATGCTTCAGCAAAGGAGACCAGGGCTGCACTTGAACAATTGAAGAACTGAAAATTTTGACATTTTTTTACAAAAATGAGGTGGAAACTTGTCTTCAAAACAGAGTTTTGAAGAGAAGTCCTTATTCAGTTGTACAATGGTGAGAATTATTGAAGTGATGATCTATCAAAGACATCCCTCTAACCTGCTCATCTTCTAAGACTTTTCAATACTAAATTGACTCAAACCCTAGACCTAGACCTAAAAATTTAAAATATGACTATAAATAACTTGTGAAGCTTTAAGACTTAACCTGAACCAGCAGTGATATCCACAAGGGGAATGAATGACACAGAACACTTCATCGGAGTTATGGCATGCCTAACGAAATGCAACTGATGAAAACTGGTGGGACACCTAAAACATGAAATGCAAAAAAGAGCTTTGATCTCTGATGGAGGGATAACTAGACCGACTCTAACACTACCATAATGTAAGGATGTAGCATCACGATCTTCTTTCTTGTTTTTTATTAGTAAAATTATTTATTTTATTAAAATCACATTACCATAAATTTCAAATGTTTTGTATCTCTTGTACATCTTCATAACTCAAAAAATTGCATTTTATTGTGTGCTTCAGATTATACATGCACTATATACACCATCTATATGTGCATTGCATAATCTCCATTATATGAACCTATTAAAACTAATAAAGCATGCTCCACATATAGTATTTAATATTTGAAAATTCCAATTAGAAAGACAAAAGTTAGGCCCACATTGAAATTAATGTGCAACTTCAGTTGATTCAACATTGCAATTTTTAATTCTCAATCTCTACTCTTTCTCAAATTTCATGAAAATCCAATAGTAAGCGACTTTAAGACAAAGAAGGCACTTTAACCTTAGAATGTATGTATTTAACAAGCTTAATGGAATGTCCTTTTGTACAAAACACATATCTCATATATATGTACCATAAATCATACATTCTACTTATCATTTAACTTGAAACATATGATGAGCCCTAGAAATGGGTAATTATATGGGCTCATTTTGCCTCTTAATTTGACTTAATATACATTCTCATTAGTTTATTGCATGCTTTTGAATATATTTATGCTAATGGAGTGAATTGCGTTAGTCATTTTTCCAGGTAGTTTAATGTGTGTTTGATGCATATTGTTTAGTCAATTTTGAACAAAGTCAAGGGATTTATGAGCAAATGGTAGCAAATACTTGAGGAAAACAGGGGAGAGGATTTGTAGGGGGGTGTCTTCTTAATTTATAACCCCTTTCCTTGAATCCTCCATCAGAAACTCGGAGCACAAAGGTCCACATTGATACATCTAAGGGGCAACAGAGCAAGTAAAGAAGGATTGTTGTTTATCTCCAGTTCTGGGAAGCCGAGCTCCTTGATTTTAGGAGGACTATTGGAGGACTCCATTTGTATAAATGGGGGGCTTAGAGCCTTAGTAGGTTAGCTAGTCATTAGTAGAATTTTCGCAATTTTATGCAGCACTTGTTCGGCTCATTTTCGAGCTTCCTTTTTTAGAACAATTCATGTAATGTGACTTTTACTTATGATAATGGAGATGAAACAGTTTTTGAGCCAGCACTAATCTCTTTCAGAGGACATTGATCTCTTTTAGAGGGTTGAAGCTCTTGGGTTAGGGACCAACCCAAGCTTTTGAGCACCTTTTGCTTTGTATTTATAATAATGTTTTTGCTTCAGTTGATGAGTTAATTTTTGTTACCTAGATTCATTTTACTTTGTTTAGATTATGTTGCTTTTGATGGTTTGCATATCCATTTTTGTTTCAGTTGCTCAAGTAGGTTAATGTAGTGACTGACTAAGATTCAAAAAGGCCAACAGTAGACCTTGATCTCCTTTCTCCCTTTCTGGGACTATCATTCGAGGTCAAGGCACTACTGCTACCACCAAAAACACAGTTTTTCTCTCCCATGCAATTTCTAGTGTGATGACTTGATTTGGAAAGACTAATGTATTGCTTTAGATTCAGTTGCTTATATCATTTCCTATTATTTTATAATAGATCTCTCTACATGCTTTTCTATTCAAAGGTTACTATTCAACATTTTATGTTTGTAGGTCAGAAATTAGGTCAAGCTAGAGAAATTTATGTTTTCATGGTCTAGTTAGTCCTTTCTTTGATTAGTTTTTGTATGTAGATGTGCAGATCTCTTGCAGGACACCTAAACTCACTATACATCCATAAATCAGCTAGTGTTAGCCCACTTATCACATATTTCACAAGTCATTCATAACATTTCACCAATCTGCCCTAATTTCTGCATTTTTTTTCCATAAGCTTCCCTCTTGCCATTTGAACAAATCCAACCATCATGTTCCCTCTTGATCTTCCCTGACAAGCTCCAGACACCTCAAAACCTTCATATAACCTTCAGTTACCCCTTTCCATTAGTTTTCCTCCTTAAAAACTTCCAAAAATAGCTCTCAGCCTCCTCCTCTAGATCCTCTTGTAGATCCCCTGCAACCTCCTATAGAATTCCCTGTAAGTGGTTTTTCGAAATCCGATTGCAATGGAAGTCTTCGGAAGGGTACTAGGGGCTTCTTAGGACCTCTCCACACCTTCTTCCACCTTTGAAAAAACCAAGTCCATCTTCCTTCGCCACCAAATTTCTGCACAATCACACCCAAATAAATTACAAGCATAATAATTTCACATAAAAACACTCAAAAGCATAAAAAGATGTTTTCTTCTCATTTATTTTCAAAAGTAGCCTGAATAAATGTAATTTACCTTTTTCAGTAGTCAATGGCACTCATCGCATTAGCTTCTATCTCTTCTTCTGCAAAAGTAAGGTTAGTTGGATAAATTAGGGTTTGCTAGGGTTTGCCTTACATTCAAGTCTTCTTTCTCTTTCTAAAAATAGAATGGCCTCCACAGAGTTAGTTTTCTTTCATCACAGTTAAAAGATTCTTCTAAGAATTCATAGAAGTTGGCTTAAGCTCCTAGTGATCTTGAACCAATTGACCAAGTGACAACCTACAGTAAGAGCTAGTACTTGTGCATACAGCACCATTTCTTCCAAGTTTGTTACGAACTACCTGGTTGATAAAAGTAAAGTAGGAAGCCCCAGGAGTTGTAGCATTATTGCTTTTCTTCTATTTCCTTCTACAAAATTTTGCTAAGTAGTTTATTTCAGCAAAAGTAGAGTAGTTGTTTCTTTCATTTTCCACATTTCCATGCTTTCATTTTCAATTTTGCAATTTCCATTTAAGCAAAAGTAGATTAGTCATTTCCTTGCTTTCATTTAAATTCTGCAATTTCCATTCTAGCAAAAATAGATTAGTCATTTCCTTGCTTCCATTTCAATTCTAAAATTTCTATTCCAACAAAATTAGATTAGTCATTTCCTTGCTTCCATTTCAATTCTGCAATTTCCATTCCAACAAAAGTAGATTAGTCATTTCCTTGCTTTTATTTCAATTCTGCAATTTCCATTTTCGCAAGTTCATTTCAGTTAGTTGCAATTTTTTTGTTCAACCAATTTTAGTTTTGCAGGTATAAGCAAAAAAAACAAAAACTAACCAAAAATATTTCCTTCATGCCTCGTAGGAATAGAGATAATTTAGGAAAATGGTCGCCCAACACCCCCACTACTTCACACAGTTAACCTTCTCTCTTCTTCGGTGGCTGCAATCAAGAAAAACCCTTAGGTAACAGCCAGACATATTTGAAGAACCTATAGGGAAAGAAGAAGAAGAAAACATTGCTCTGGAGCCAATGGTTGAAAATAGAAATGTTGGGAGTAGTACCTTTTCTCCCAACTCATCCATTAAAGGTGAAATTCGAAACATGCCAGAAGACTTCAACAGTGAGATGCTGCAGATTCTTTCCATGCATATCAAAAGAAAACAAGAGGAATCAGAGAGGGCTTTGGCCATTTTTTGCCCTAGATGCACCAAAAGGCATCCTAGGAATGAATGCCCATTGAACTCTATAGAGGTTTGTTCAATCTGTAAAGAAAATCATTCTACAGACAAGTGCCCTCCCTTGCCCAGACTTAAAGCTGTATACCAAGGGGCCGAAGGAGTCACTGAACAATTCTATTACATAAACCAAAAGAGGCCACATGGACCTAGACCATAATAGTAGGGGATGCAAGGGGCATCAAAGGCATACTACAACCCCAACCAAGTCACTTCCATACCTTCTTGGGGTCCCCCTGTTCATCGTTCTTGGTCCATGCCTCCTCCTTGATCCTTCACATCTCAATATCATGCCCAACGAGTCACCCATTCATTGCAACCCTATGCTCAGATGCAACCTCAGTGGAATGCATCTCATCTGGGGTGGAGGCCCCAATACATCTGTCTTCCTGCTCTTTTGCTTCCACCACCTATTCAACCACAACCATTGCCTCCTACTCCACCAAGGAAACCCCAAATGCCTACCCAACCGAACCCAAACCTGAACAATAGACAGGCCCAACAAGTATATAGTGGGGAACCATCATGCTTGATCTATGTTGTGGAGATTCAGGAGATTAACCTACGATTTGAGAAGGTTCTCCCAATAATTAGCCTCCCCCTAAGGAGAATGACGAAGAAAAAGAGGAATGTGAACCAAAAGCCATTCCACCATTTCTTGAGAGATTATCTAGAACAACACAACTTACCCCAGAAGAAACTAAAGTTTTAGAAGAATTGAAACAATTATGTGAAAAGATATCACTTCTCCAAGACATAAAGGATGTGCCTATAGATAGCAGGATGATCAAGGAGAATTGCTGGAGGCATCCAGGCAGGCGCAGGAGAGATGGTCCAACTATCAATTTCATAGGACAACTGTCCGACCTGATGTTGGGGCAGGTAATCTGTCTGAAATATCTATACCTTGGAAGGCCTGTAGTCGATGTCCACATAAATGGCACCATAATCCCCCATACCCTGATTGATCTACGGGCTGCCATTAATGTGATGACCAATGACACTATGCTGAAGCTCAACCTTCAGGGCTCCCTGAGAAAGACCACAACAATATTCCAGTTATCACACCACTCCACCGTGACCCCTAAAGGGATTGTGGAAGATGTAATGGTCTCCATCGATTCTTGGGAGTACCATACTGATTTCCTAGTTTTCCAACCAAATATAAAGCTCACTGGGTATCCTCTCATCCTGGGAAGACCCTAGTTGGCTACTCCAGATGCCTACGTCAGTTGTCGAGCTAGGAACATGACAATCAAGAATGGGCATATTTCCAAGCAACTAGTCCTATATCCTCCTGCCCAACCTTTGTTAGAGCATGATTTACCTCTCTGGTTGGAGGAGGAAGATGAGGATGAAGTCTATTCCAAACCACTATGTGCAGTGGAAGCTTCCATGGGGGGGAACCACAAACCGATGATGATCTTATTGAAAACTTGATTCAGAATCCACTCCCCAGTGTGTTTCCATTAGAAGAGCTCGTGAAAGAAACCCAAGCTAATCCTTTAGTTGATCTTTGTGTGGCTAACCTGACCTCTCTCTGAGTTAAGAATATGGAATTCGGCCAAGAAAGAACCTTGAAAACCAATTCATCCCTATCCACCTCTTAGGAGAAAGAACTGTGTAGCTTGTTAAGAAACCACTTGGAAGCTTTTGCTTGGAGCTATAAGGAGATGAAGGGAGTGCACCCTTCAGTCTATACCCATCACATTTACATTAAGGAAGATTGCAAACTAGTTAGGCAACCTTAAAGAAGGATGAATCCAACCCTTAAGGACATTGTCAAAGAAGAACTGCAAAAGTTACTGGATGCAGGATTCATCTACCCTATCTCTGACAGTGAATGATTCTCTCCTTTGGTGCTAGTGCCAAAGAAAAATGGGAAGTGGAGAATCTGTGTCGATCGTCGAGAACTAAACAAGGCCACCAAGAAGGACCATTTTCTTTTGCCTTTTATAGATCATGTGTTAGATGGCCTGGCAGGGAAGAAGTTTTTCTCCTTCCTAGATGGGTTTAGCGGGTACAACCAGATCCAAAACAGCCCAGAAGACCAAGATAAGACCACTTTCACTTGTCCTTGGGGTACCTTTACATATAAGGTCCTTCCTTTTGGATTGTGCAATGCTCCTGCCACTTTCCAAAGAGTAGTATTGAGTATATTTGTTGAACTGGTTCATGATGTAGTGGAAATTTATATGGATGACTTTATCCCTTATGGTTCAAACTTCCAAGAAGCTTTGTCTAACCTGGGAAAAGTTTTGGGAAAGTGTATTGAAATGAACTTGTCCCTCAGTCCTAAAAAATCTGAATTCATGATGACTGAAGGGACCGTGCTAGGTCATACACTCTCTCAGGAAGGATTACAGGTGGACCCCAACAAAATTGCCATCATCCAAAGGGTCTCACCTCCTCAAAAGGTAAGAGATGTTTGAAGTTTCCCAAGTTTAGCAGGGTATTATCGAAGATTCATTAAGGATTTCAGTAAGCTAGCCTCTCCATTGTTTGGTCTTTTGGGAAAAGATGTTGAGTTCATATGGACTGATAACTGTCAAGAAGCTCTGGATACCTTGAAAAGTAAACTAGTGATTGCCCCAATTTTGAGAGGTCCAAATTGGGCCCTACCTTTCCACATTCATACAGATGCCTCAAACAAAGCAATAGGAGTAGCCTTAGGAAAAGTTGATGAGAAGCTGCCTTATGCCATATATTTTGTAAGTAAAAACTTGTCGAAGGTAGAATTAAACTACACTATAACTGAAAAGGAGCTCCTAACTGTAGTCCATTCCCTAAATAAATTCAAACACTACATCACCAACTATCAAAAATTTGTACACACTAATCATGCTGCAATTAGGTATTTAATGAAAAACCCAGATGTAAATACTCACATTATTAGATGGTTTCTTTTATTGAAGCAATTTAATTTAATCATTGTTTATAAGCTGGGTAGGGAAAATGTTGTTGCTGATTTTTTGTCTAGAATAGATCTGCCTGCAGGTGAAGAAGGAATGGTGGATGATCAAATGGTAGATGAACACCTATTTGCTATCTCAGTAATCTCTCCATGGTTCACTGATATAGCAAATTACTTGGTTTCCGCATAGTTCCCGCCATACCTGTCCTCAAAAGAGAAGAGAAAGATCGTGAGGAAAGGTGCCCCTTTCACTTGGATTGGCGGCAATCTCTTCAAACTTCACCAAGATATGGTTTTGAGAAGATGTGTCAGGGAGGAGGAAGTTTTTGACATTCTCCTGACCTGTCATGGTGGGGCCTGTCGGGGCCACTTTGTAGCAAAGAGGACTGCCTTCAAAATTCTGAAAGCAGGTTACTGTTGGCCCACTCTTCATCAAGATGTAAGGCGATATATTAGCCAATGTGACTAGTGTCAAAGGATGGGGAAACCTACTCCAAGGGATGAGATGCCCCTGCAACCTTGAGTGACTTTTGAGCCATTTGAGAAGTGGGGCATGGACTTTGTGGGTACTGTCAATCCTCCTTCAAAGCAGAAATATTACATCATCATGTGCACTAATTATCTGACAAAATGGGCAGAAACAAAGATGATCAAGGTAGCAACAGAAGAAAAAGTAGTTGAGTTTTTAAGAGAGAATATATTCTATAAGTTTGGATATCCAAGAGAATTAGTCACAGATCAAGGGAGTCAGTTTACCTCCAATCTAATTGAAGACTTGCTCACACATCACAAAATTAAGCATAAAACTTCCACCCCTTACCATATGCAAGCAAATGGACAAGTGGAAGTCACTAACAGAGCTTTGGAAGAGATTTTGACCAAGGTAGTGAGAAGCAACAGAAAATATTGGGCTAATCGATTGGTTGAGGCCACCTGAGCCTATAGCACCACCTAGAAGACCACCACAGCGTTCACACTCTATGAGCTAGTCTATGGGAAGAAGGCTTTGATGTCAATAGAATTTGAATACAACACACTAAGGATGGTAGGTCAGTTGGACCTAGATCTCAGCCATGCACAAAAGGAAAGGTTACTCCAACTAAATGGATTGGATGAACAAAGATTGCAGGTCCTTCTCCACTTAGAGGTAGTCTAGCTTCAAAGGAAAATATGGCATGATAGACACCTCAAAGAGAAACAATTCCATGAAGGAGATTGGGCACTACTATATGATTCAAGGTATAAATATTTCAAGGGAAAATTGAGGACAAGATGGCTGGGACCGTACACAATAGAAAGGTGCAATGAAAATGGTTCAGTTCTGATCAGGACCATTGATAAAGTAGCCATTCCCATGCTTGCCAAAGGGAATAGGTTGAAAGTATACAAGAAGCCCCTCTATAAGCAAGAATTCATTGAGAATTTGAGTAAAATAGTGTTGGTAGTGGAGCAAGTCTTTGCCTCCACTCCACCCACACCCTAAAAAAAAAAAAAAAAACAGAAAAGAAAAATGAGAGGAATAAAATATCCTTGGGTGAAAACCTCCCCTAGGAGGTGCCCAGGGTAGGTAGTGAGGGTGAAAACCTCCTAGAGGTGCCCTAACTGTCTCTTAAAAAAAAGAAAAAGAGAAAAAAGAGAAAAAAAACAAAAACAGAAAAATTAATTTATTTTGAATGCATTGCAGATTGTAGGAGGGTTACAAAATAAAAAGGGACAAGGCTGAGCTGAATACACCTCTGATAGACCATTTCTCCATTGCTATTGTCTTTCCCCAGTCCCTGGTCTCACTTTTTCTAGAAAACTATGCATCCTATAGGAGGCTCTGTGCATTCTACAAGAGGCTCCTTTAGAGATGACATAGACCTCAAAATCAAGTCAAGAAAAGGATCAAAGGGCTAGAAATTTGTCCAGAAGACCTGTGGACCCCCCTACCACCATTCATACTCCTAACTCTCCATTCCATACCTAGACTACTGCATTTCCACTCGCTTCTTTCTTCCCTGCACAGAAAACACAGAAATCTTGTTTCTTTTGTTTTTTTTTTTTGGAAAATGAAGAATAAACAAGTAGCATCCTTAACTTAAGTCTTACCTAGTGCATACCAGCTGCTTTTCCTTGACTAAAAAACATTCCTCAGCTACTGCTCCAGTCCCTACTGAAGCCTCAACCAAAAGTTTTAGAGGGAGAAGAAGCTACATGAAATCCTGCAGGATTCCTGTAGCAGCTGATCCCCTTAAAAATTGAGCTCCAAAGGTAGGGTCAGTGTAGCCATAGATGTATAAAATGCACAAGGAGCCTGATCCTGATTGAAGATCACCAGTACGAGGTCCTATCCACCAATTTAGAAGCCATGGGCACCAGCAACAAAAATCCATGGAGAGAATGCCAAAGTCTGAGCATGCAACAAGACGGTAGCACACAATTCTTGACTAATAGGTAAGTGACTAAACCCGTTCCTCTGTTGCATGAGTATAATTTAAAAACTTCATGGAAAAGTGAGATGGTTGTGATTAAACAAGATCGATGGCCAGCTAATTGGCCACCCTCGTCCAGTTCAAACAACGCGCAGTGGGTGGAATCAGCATGTGTGTTCAGTCAACTCGAAAAAAATCTCAAAACAAGTAGTTGTGGCATCTAATGGGAATGATTGAAACAATTGTGGCAGGGGGCATAAAAGTTTCATCATGACAATGAAGTAGGGACGAATAGTCTGGATGAGGGTAATGTACCCTTCCTGCCACCTCACCTCGTCACTGCAGAATGCTCCCACAAGCTTAAATACGCTGCAATCAACCACCTTCACCACCTCTGTTCTCATTTGTGTCAACGAGCTCTAGGCTATAGCAACCTACCTACCACCTCCAGAGCCTCGAAATAGTCGCTCTCTATCAGTTTCAGAACTGTTCCTCTTATTGGGCTCTATAGGAGAGAAATCACAGTACTACAGGAGCCTTTCTACAAGAAGGCGAATGAGCAGCACCGCAGAGGAAAACTCAGGATTTCATGACAAATTCGGGCTGAAAAAGCTATGCTCGGTAAAACCCACTCTACATTTCCATATATATACACAAGGTGGTGTGATTCAAAGTGAGGTATTGAGTTGAAAAGGGAAGGAAAGTGAGAACAAAGTCTGGTTGTGTTTTAAAATATATATATATATATATATATATATATATATATTATATATATATATATATAATATATATATATATATATATAGTTTCTCCATTTGCTCTTTGCACTAAAAGACTGTCTCCTTCTCCTCCATGGTATTCTCCTATGTAAAGAAATGATGTAGCTCTAGCAAATCAAGCCTGTAAAGAGTGAACTTGCATTGGGTATCTGCTTATTTTGAAAAAGGAAGAAACACAGTTCTGCATGTTCTCTTTTTTTAAGATATTGTTTCCCTCAAACAGATAGAGAAGTAATGTGAGTCTAAAGAACAGATTTTGGAAGGAAGGAAAGTTGAAATTTGTTTTTTAAAAAGAAAAAAGAGAGAACACAAAAAATCTCTCCCTGTTTCTTGAAAGGAAAGCCCAATTGTTCCTCTGTTTTCGGATTTGAAACTTGCTGCCTCCCTCTTCAACTGAGATATTCCAGCAAAATCTGAAACATCATGACAAGGGGTTTTATGAGGAAGGAGCCTTTGAATTCAACTAAGTTACATGAACATCCAGAAGTGGTAGCCCTCTTCACTAGAGAAAATTGGATGCCATTCCTTCAAAAGTAGCATGGGTATGATGATGAAGTCATAGAGGAATTTATATTGTCTTTAAAACCTCACTCAAAAACCCATGCCGCTGTTAGTTTCAGGGGTCTAACTATAGAAATCACCCCAGATCTAGGTGGATATTGGTGGCCACCTGTCAAGTCCACTTGGACCCCCTCCATTGTTTCTTTTAGCTTTTCAATTTCCTTAATTGTAGCATAGTTTACTATTTTTAGCAGTTTTTTGGGTCCTAAACATCCGGAGCCGTTTTGTGTCCCTAAACGACGTTTTTTGGTAAAACTGGGAGCAGCGTGGGTCTATGGACTGATGCTGCTCTTTCCAAAGTTGTAGTTCTCAGATAGATATTTCTAACGAGATATTGTACACGTCAAATGGAGATCGTATGCCAAAGTTACAACCCTAGGAAGTTGATGTACCAATTTACCCAAACGGTGCCCATAGTTTGGTGTTTCCTCTTCTATGGTTAGTTTTTTGGATGTTTAGTGTTTTCCATTGTTTCTCAACAATAAATAGGCCTTTGAGCCTCATTGTAACATAGTTCAAAGGCATGTAGCCACCACATCTCTTCTCAGAGATAAGTTGCCATCGCCCTAGCTGTTTATTTCCATTTTCTATTTGTAAGCATATCTCAGTATTTTACATTAATGAAATGAAGTATTATTTCCACTTCATATTTGTGTTTATGGTTATCTCTGTAATTTGTTGCATTCCTATTTAAATCTGGATTAGTGGTATCAGAGCGGTCTGTGCTTTCTCTATTTTTCTTTGCATGTCCCCAACGAGGTCGGGATATAAGGAGTTAGGGCATGAATTGGTCGAACCTTTGCAAGACCAGCCTCGCAAAACCCGACGGCCTCCCATGGCGGATGAAAATAAAGATGAGGGATTAGGAGATCCTATCAAAATATTGCTCAAAGAATCCCTCGAGCAACAAAGGAACGTGATGATGGACAACTTTGCCCAGATCCCTCAGCGACTACCCAGGGGTGACCCATCAGCTTCCCACAGCTACTCTAGAAATTAAGGTACAAGTTAATTTTGAAATCCCCATTTTCGAGGGTTAGATAGATGAAAATGCTATTGATAAATGGTTAAACATGCTAGAGAGTTATTTTTCTGTTCATGATTTTTCCAGTCAGGAAAAGATTATTTTCTCTCTTCTCAAAGAAACCCCCCGTGTCAAGTACTGGTGGGAAACCTACTGCGAGCAGAAGGATGAAAGTATTGGCTCACTATTTTAAGCTACACCCACTTGGAATTCATTCCGGGATGCCATTAAGGATCATTACTACCCTGTTGGAAGCTATGAAGATCAATACATAAAGTGGACCATGCTGCGGTAGGGGAGGGACCAAGACATGCCAGAGTTTACTAATATTTTCCATACCCTTCGCTCAAAGTTGGGTATCAAGGATTTAGAGCAGCATTTGATACTAAAATACCATGGTTGCCTGCACAAGTACATCCAGGAAGAAATAGAATTCTTGAACATCTCCTCACTCGGCATGGCATACTAATATGCCGTCAAGGTCGAGAAAAAGTTTAAACAGAAGAAGCGAGACTTTGGATCTACAAATCTGAAGCAAGGGAAAGGTGCCCTCAAACTGAAAAGCAAAGGACAAAGCCAAGATGGGGTGGCCCAAGACAACCTGCCAAAGCTACAAGTAAAGAAAAACATCGTGAAGCCGAAAAAGGACATCGGAAAATGGTGTGAGTTCCATAAGAGCTCCACTCACAACAAAAGTGAGTGTCGGGCGAAGCCATCACTGGTGGCTGAGCTAAAGGTTTTAGAATTAGATGCATGTTCCAAATCTGAGTCAGAACCTAACAAGGGGAATGACAAAGGGAAACAGATTATTGATGCGGAGCCCAATGCCACCATTGCCACCACGAAGATCTAGAAGGAGGAACTTGAAGATCCAGAGGAGGAGGAGTGTCTCTTCCACTCCAAGATGTGGGTAAAGGGATCCCCGCTACAGTTCATTTTCGACAGAGGGAGCCAAAAGAACCTCCTTTCGGAAGAGGTCATGAAGTGGTTGGGCTTACTAACCACAACAAATCCACAATCGTACACCATCGGGTGGCTTCACCAAGGATGAGATCTTCACGTGAGCCAACAGTCTCGCCTTCCATACAAAATCAAGTCCTTCATAGATGAGGTATTGTGTGACATTGCTCCCCTTGAAGTTTGTGATGTATTATGAGGACAACCATACTTGTGGAAGCGACATGCTATGTATGAATCAAGTCCCTGTGTTGTTATTATTACTTTGGGAAATAAGTTGTAAAGGATACCAGGGGTAGTACCGCCTACCGCCATCTCTTTGGTTACTGCAAAACAATGCAGTAAGCTCTTTTCCAAAACCGAGAAATTTGTTTCCCTGATGATACGCCCTAAAGGAAAGAAGAAGACAGTGGCCACGACCTCTAGACAGGGCCCCTCCGCACGATAACTACATATGGACAAGGTCATGGAGGAGTATGAGGACATCTTCACCTCCCCCGCAGGGGTTCCTCTACACTGTCAGGTCAAGCACTCCATCGATCTGACCCCAGGTGGGCCACTGCCTAATGGACCAATCCATCGGCACTCCGTTCTAGAGAACGATGAAATCAAGAGGCAGATTTAGGAGCTATTACAGAAAGGTCACATCCGATCGAGTTTATCGCCCTATGGGAGCCCTATCGTGTTGGTACAAAAGAAGGATGGGACTTGGAGACTTTGTATTGACTATCAGGCATTGAACAAGATCACTGTCTGTAATAGGTATTCGATCCCACAGATTGATGACCTCCTGGACCAACTGAAGGGGGAAAAATATTTTACCAAGATCAATTTGAAGTCAGGATCTCACCAGGTACCAATTGAACCCTCTGATGTGTGGAAGACCGCCTTCAAATCCAAGGAGGGCCTTTTGGAATGGTTGGTTATGCCTTTCGGATTGACGAATGATCCTGCAACTTTCATGAGGCTAATGAATGACATCTTACGACCATTCACCAACTCATTTGTAGTGGTATACTTGGATGACATCTTGATCTTCAGCTAGAGTTGGGAAGAGCACCTCCAAAACATCCGACAGGTTCTCCAAACACTACAACAACACAAGTTATGTGCCAATTTGGAGAAATGCACTTTTGGCATGACCCAGGTTCAGTATCTGGGATACATTTTTGATGAACAGGGGGTGCATGTGGATCCAACTAAGATCCAATTCATTCGGGATTAGCCCTCTCCAACCACTCTAATGGATCTACGCAACTTTCTAGGTCTTGCCAACTTCTACCTTAGGTTCGTGTTGGGAGTTTCTCATATCACTTGGCCCTTGAGTCAAGTCACAAAGGGAGGAGTGAAAGAAAAATTCTTTTGGTCTGAATCTCAACAAAAGGCATTCACAGAGTTGAAAGACTGCCTCTGCCTGGCACCAGTGCTCGCATTGCCAAACTTGCAACAACCATTTGAGGTCGAGATAGATGCCTCTGACTATGCTATTGGGGCAGTCCTTGCTCAACACGGGCATCCAGTGGCATATCACAATGAGACATTTTCAGACACAGTCTGGAAGTATCCCACTTATGACAAAGAGATGTATTCCATTGTGCAGGCCTACCGACAATGGAAACATTACATTTTGGGGAAGGAAACGGTCATCCACACAGACCACCAACCCCTCCAGTTCATACAGACCCAAGGGAAATTACGGAATGATCGCCATCAGAAGTGGTCCACATACCTACAACAGTTCCATTTGATATCAAGTATAAAAAGGGCAGCACCAATAATGTTGTATATTGCTTCAGTCCACCACCGATCATGTCATTAACCACCGTGCTCAACTCTTTTGGGAACGAGACTTCTAATTAGCCACTTCTCTAAAAAAATGACCCAGACTTTGGCCACACATACCAGACACTCTTGGAGGGTCGGTATGTTCCAGTTTTTCACCTCCAGGATGCCCAGTTATGCCACATGGGTCACCTTTGTGTTCCTTCAAGTGAATGTTTCAAGATGATTTGGGAAGCACACTACAGTCAGGCTGCTGGGCATTTCGGGGTTGAGAAAATGGTGGCAGTACTACAGAAGTATTTCTATTGGCTGAATCTTTGACAGGATGTCAAGAAGTACATCAGATCATGCACTACCTGCGCCATTGCCAAACTGACAATCAAGAAGCAAGGCCCCTATACCCCTCTTCCTACCCCTAGTCGACCTTGGGAATCCATCTCCATGGATTACATGTTAGGCCTTCCTTCCACTAAGCATGGAAACGACTGTGTTCTTGTGGTCATCGACAAGTTCTCGAAGATGGCCATTATGACAGCCTGCAAGAAGAATATCACAGCAGAAGCCACTACTAAACTCTTCTTTGAACGAGTGTGGGTGCACTTTGGTATCTCATAGTCTATCATCTCAAATCAGGATAGCAGGTTCCTCAGTACATTTTGGTCCAGTCTCTGGTTGATGAAGGACACCAAACTCACTAAGTCCACAGCCTTCTTTCCTCAAACTAATGGCCAAACAGAGGTTTTCAATAGGATGATTGTACACATTTTGCGCATGTACAACTCAAAGCATCCACGCACATGGGATGAGAGCCTCCCCTATGTTTAACACGGATACAACCGGGCTCTCCATAGCTCGACTGGCGACAACCCTTTTCAGGTGGGCTTGGGATTCCAGCCACTATGTCCCATTGATGTGGCCATGCCCTTTGCAGCTACTCACGCAGATTTGGCTCATGTCCAGTCTGAAACAGATAAGGCAAACAACTTCATTGAGCACATCCAACATATTCTCCAGCAAGTCCATGCCATTTTGGAGAAATCAAATGCCAAGTACAAGCAGTGACATGATCAACATTGGGTGCCACACAAGTTTCAGGTGGGTGACAAAGTCTGGTTGCATTTGCAAAAGGAATGCCTTACTGGGGCCTATCGGAAACTCATACCACTCCGATATGGTCCTTAAACCATTACCAAAGCTATGGGAGATAATGCATTTGAGCTCAACATTCCCCCATTCCTTGGCCTGCACCCAGTGTTCGATGTGGAATACCTTCGGCCATACTTTCCACCATTACTAGACACTTATGACATTGCAGAACACCTCACACCCATAGAGTTAAATCCAGATTGCATGGAACAAGCTGAAACTGATTGAATCATGGACACACAGATCAAGAACACTCTCTAGCAGAACATCCAACTGTATTGTGTTTTCAAAGCACGCCAACTCCTTCACCAGGGCAAGTGGCTCACTAGAGACCAAGTTCAACAGAAGTTTCCTCATCTCATGGAGGAACTCAAGGCAATGGGGACCATTGCTTCCTAAGGGGGGAGGAATGATCCAGGTGGATATTGGTGGCCACCTGCCAAGTCCACTTGGACCCCCACCATTATTTCTTTCATCTTTTCAATTTCCTTAATTGTAGCACAGTTTACTATTTTTAGTAGTTTTTCAGGTCCTAAACTTCCGAAGCCGTTTTGAGGCCCTAAACGATGTTTTTTGGGAAAATTGGGAGAAAAAATAGGTCCATGGACTAATGTTGCTCTTCCCAAAGTTGTATTTATCGGATAGATATTTCTAACGAGATATTGTAAGCGTCAAATTGAGATCGTATGCCAAAGTTACGACCTCAGGAAGTTGATGTACCAATTTACCCAAACGGGGCCCATAGTTTGGTGTTTCATCTTCTGGGGTTAGGTTTTTCAATGTTTAGGGTTTTCCATTGTTTCTCAACAATAAATAGGCCTTCAAGCCTCATTGTAACACAGTTCAGAGGCATGTAGCCACCACATCTCTTCTCAGAGATAAGCTACCATTGCCCTAGTTGTTTATTTACATTTTCTATTTGTAAGCATATCTCAATATTTTACATTAACGAAATTAAGTATTATTTCCGCTGCATCATTGTGTTTATGGTTATATCTGTAATTTGTTGCGTTCTTTTTTAAATCTGGATCACCAGAGTTCATCAACAGGATTACAATTCTCCCACTTGGAGTACCCTAGAGCAAGGAAGAAAAACCACTGGGTCAAGTTTCCAAGAAGACCTTTTTCCAGCCTAATGAACATCCTATGGAGGACAAGAATGGCATCAGGAGAACAAGTATACCTTACCCATGGGATGAGGTCAGTTATCATATTATGAAATACATCTCTTGTGAATGAAGATACAACATAGTTTATGGTTACCATTTCAGACTGTTACATCAACTCAGATATGGCATGGATTGGCTCACCATGGGTTAATTAAATTGCTGGTAGAGGATGCCCTCCACACCTTTACAATCCCCATAGCTTGGGAGATTTTCATAAACATGACTAAACAGGATGATATAAAAACTCTCACCTATGACATTAGTCCATTTGAAAGTGAAGAGGAAGAACAAAAAGGAGAAGCTGAGAAGGGAATCAATGAAGAAGAAAATAACACTCAAATGGAAGAATAGGAACTCCATACAGAAAAAGAAGGAAACCAGATAGAAAAAGGGAAACATAACACCACCAAAGATGAGCCTAACGCAAAGAAGAAGAAAGAATAAAAAGTAGAAAAGGGTAAAACCACAAGAGAGAAAAAGAAGAGGCCAAGAACTAAAAGGAAGAAACCTAAGATAGTTTAGAAAAAGGCTGCCACAGGAAAAGCAGAAGCTAAGCAAGCAGAGGAGAAAACAAAGTCAGAAATAGTAGAAGCAAAACCAAAAAAAACAAGGAAAACAATAGATGAAGAAGAAGAAGCAAAGGAGGAAGAAGTATCTCCTGAGACACTAGCAAGAGAGGCAGTAGCTATTCTTGCTGCATGTTAACACCCAGGTTGCTCCCTATGACTCCCAAGGGAATACGGCCGGGGTAACCACTAACCAACCTTTGGATTATAGATCCTAGCCTATCTATAATCAGAGAGGGCTCTCTCTTTAAGTTACAGCTATGCTTTGTGAGTATTTTAGGCTAGCTTAGAGTTTCAGTTTCCCGTTTGAGACTTTGGTTGATGAAATTTTGTTGTAAGAAGGGCATGAAAAGTTTAGAAGATGCTAATCCATTGGGCATATGGAGTCAGAAAAATGAGATAGTTCTGGTGCCTGTGATGGAGAGAGTTTTGTTGCAAGGCTAGATGGCTATTGCTAATATAATTTCCGATTTAGTGAGTGAAACAATGGGATGTGAAGTTACTGACAGTGTGATATCAATTTGAACGACAATCTCTACTTAGTAGCATAAATGAATTACCAAATAGTGACTGTGAGGTATTCAGAGCTTATTGGAGTAATTAAGAATTCCAATTTAAACAGCTGAAAGTTATGAAAAACATTTATAGTGAAGATAGATTGAGATCATGGTGTCTCCATGGACAAATCCTGAGCTATTCTTTTTCTTTCTTTCCTAGATTTAGAGCAACATGTGAGAGTTATGCGTTAAAACAAATAACAGAAACATTAACAGAGATAGAGAAACACTTATTATATCAAGTCATAGCACTAGAATCCTATAGCATTCAATGGTTCCAATCACAGCATGCACCAGTAAGACTCATTTCCTGTAAACTCCAAGCTTTATTTATAACATCCTTCTGCAAATTACAGCCGAGTTCTCATTTCTTCATAAGAGAATAAGAAGACCAACAAAAACCCCTCAAAATTTGTGCGAGGGGGAATATACACAAATAGGTTTTACAAAATATCTAACTGCTAAGTCACTTGATACATTAACTTTGCTCACCAACTTTACAAAATATCAGATAAGAAAGTTATTGCTACTCTGAGTGAAAGATAAATGGTCTTTAATGCTGTCAGGCCTCTTCTCGACCTTTGGAGGAGAGTGATTCGGTTGAGCGTTTCTGCTTTAATGCTGAATGATGTGAATGATGTGTCTTTATGCTCTGTCATGCTGAAGCTTTTCTCGGCCCTGCTACCTGTAGCTGTCATTGCTGCTTTTGGTGGTCGAATCTTCATGCTGAGGTGGCTCATTCCACCTTTTGGTCATAGTATATGCATCATACTTTCTAAATGTGATGACTTATATATTTTGATGACAAAATTTAGATGAAGCCTCTTGTTTATAATAATAATTGTATCATGGAGGCCCACCAATCCTGCGTAGGCAATTGATGCCTCAAAATTGCATCCATGGTCTCATCTGCCTCCATGTATTTGTAGAAGTTCATAGGCGTTTCAAACAGATGGCTAATCTCATTCATAATAAAAAACAAATTCTCTACTCTATCATAGAGACTTTGCCCAGATGTTGGCCCTCTTTCCTGTGAGCTGCTTGATCCTTGACTGATCTGATTAGTGGCAAATGTGTTCACTCTCTTTGCATAAACTTCATGTGATAGAAGTTTTCCTGCACTGTTGAGTAAGCTAGGGAGACCTCTGCCCTGTAATGCAGAAAATTTGTCCATGAACCTGTTTCCCTCTGTTTGCATATCTTGGCTCCTTCTGTCCAATGTTTGTACCAGGCTTTTCAGTGTGAGGACCCTCTTAATTAGCTGGATAGTCTCCGTCCTGTTGGAGATCCCAATTGCTTCCAGCTGAGGACCTGTCCGGTTATTTAGCACATTGATCATTCTGCTGGCTATCTTAGGCATACTGCCTAGAGATGCCCTTGCTCTATGCACTTCCCTTTGTTCTTTGCCTATGAGCTCCATTTGCTCATGAATAGTTTCAATGTATTGCCATTGGTCTATTATTGATTAGCCAATGTGGGTCCACAAAACTCTTATGATCTCAGCCACCACTTTGTGTAGGGTGAGCTCTTTCTCCAGCTCTTTTATCCTTTCCTTGAGAGTTTTTATTTCTCTCCCTTTCTCAGCCACATTCTGCTTTGATTTATCATACTTCTCCTTTAGCTTGGCCAGCTCATCCTTGGCTCCATTCAGTTCTGTCATCTGGGCTTCTAGGGCCTGGACCTCATTCAACAATTTCTGCATGTCCAGGCTTGGAGCCTACTCTGTAGACGGTGTTGGTCCTGCTGTTGATGTTGATGGTGCTGCTGTTAATGTTGATGGTGGTGCTGCTGCTGCTTTTGTGGGAGGAGGAGTGGTCTTTGGAGGCTCCTCAAGGTTTATAACCTCTGGAGGGGGCTGAGAAGTCTGGCCTCCCTCTTTCTGCTGCAGGGCTGCCTACAGTGCAGCCTCTGTGTCTTCCAGCCTCCCTTCTATCTGCACTAGTTGCCTGTGCAGTGCTACCAGTAATGTAGCTATCTCTTGTTCTTGCTTCTGCTGGGCAACCTCATCTGTTTGGGGGTGAATGGTTGCTGAGAGCTTTACCTTCTTTCTCAGGGCTACAAGGTCTGCATCTCTTATTTTTAGCAGTGTCTATATGGCCTTTGGATCCTTGGGGTCATGCCCCAGCTCTATAATTATATCTTCCAAAGACTTGATCCTGTTGTCTTTGGCCAGGGAGGATGCTTTCTCCAACTCCAGTTGGGCAGCTGTATTATTTAGGCTGTTTTCCAGCCTTTTTGCCAACATTGCTTTGTCTGCCAATGTTGCATAGACCATTTCACCGGTTTTCTTATGAAGTTCTATTTGGCCCATGGGGTGAATGTCTTTTGCCAGATCCTCCAGTTTGGTTCTTATGTAGTCTGCAGCTGACTGTGGCTGCACCGTGGTGGGTGTGAAATGACTCATGGTCATTTTTCCCTCTGAAATGTCATAGGCTGACATAAGCCTCTGCTGATTTGTAGGGGCCATCTTTAGTTACTAATTGTAGATTTGGAGCCTGAGTGGCTCATTTCTTCTCTTGATATCAGTAAACTGTTGCTTGATGCTTACCTCTACTTTCCTTTGATGACTTGAGGAGCTGACCTCTCCTCCAAGATTTCTCTCTTGTTCCTGCTGAAAGGAACTAGCAAATATCTCCAAGCTTGGTGGGCCAATTATGACCGATTGCCCCATAGGCATTTCTTCCTCAGAGAGGGGATTTAATCTATACCTTTTCTCCCCTTGTTTTGTGGATGTGGTAAGGGGAGTCTCCTGCTCTCTCTCCCCCTTATTTCCTTTTTCCACTTTTTGTGGAGTTTGGAGCACTGAGGTCTCCACCATCTTCTCTTGCCCAGAAGGCATGTTCCCTTGAGCCTGTTGCTCAGTAGGTGCTGGGGCTTCACCCATTTGTTCTTGCTGCATAGACTGCCCCTCTTCTTGAGTTTCTTCTTGCTGTTCTTGTTGCTCTATTTGTTGCTCTATTGTAGGAGGTGGTTGTTCCTGCTCCACCTTCTTGCCCTTACCTTTATTTGTTTCTTGTTGGGCGATTTCGGCTACTTGCTGTTGTGCTGTGGAAGATGAGGCCGCTGCTCCAATTTTCCTCTGACAGGAGGAGGAGACCTACCCACAATGTTCCAAGTCAGCCTCTTTCTCAAGATTGCTTGTTTCTCTTCTTGACATTTCTTCTTTACCAATTGGCTCCTCTAAGGTGCCTTCTTTCCAGCTTAGGGCATTGGCATACTTTTCAATGTGAGGCAGTTTCACATGAACATAGCAACCCAATTTGTACTTTATTCTCCTAAGGGAAATGAAGTGATTAGGGTCATAAGGAACCCACTTGAAACTGGTTTGAAGTCTGAGGGTTTCTAGAATCCTATCAGCTTCCTTCCATCCTTCCTCCTTCTTATTGTACAAGAAGGGGCCCAGCTGATTCCTAACCTTTAGTTGCACCTTCTTGTTTTCACTTTGGAAATGGACAAAGTCAACATTTCCAAACTACCTGAAGTACTCGAGGGAAAAGAGTCTCTTAGGGACATATTTTCGCAGTCTATAGGGATTCAACTCACAGCGATATACTCTGATTACTGTATGGTGTTGGTAGAAGTACCAATCACCAATGCTGTATGCCTTTGAGAGTTGAAGAATTCTCTGCATTTCATTTGTCAATCTTCGAGGAGGGACACCCAGCAACAAGGTCATAGCTGGATGAATGAACAGATCAATAAATTCACAATAGGTGTAAGGTGAATAAGGCAGAAGATGGCAAACTGAAGACCAATACACAACCGACCTTGGGCTTCCCTGGGAATCTAGCTTTTTTAGAGGGAAAGGGAAGGCATCAGGCTGATAGAACAAAAATAAATGATATATGTACCTGGTGTATTTAAACACCTTTTCCCTCTCCAGATTCATTAATTGCTCATGAATCTTATTGGCAATAAAAGTAGAAAAGTCATAGTGTACAGCAAGAGGCATCCCTGGGGAGAAAATAGACAGCATTGCCATGATGGTTTCATCCACCTCCTCATATGTCCCATAACCCAGGATGTAACTGATCAAATCTACCATCATTTTTCCCAGCTCATTAAGATATGGATATGCTATGGGAAGGGAAGTGGTCATGGATTGATATTGAGGCTGAATAAACAATTGATTAACCTTGGCAATCTGATCATTGGACAACTTGCCCCCTTTTGTTATCAGATCATGGATGGAGAGAGGAGTTAGGGGTTTTGTGGTGTGGAAGTGGAGCATTTCATTGATGGCCTCAGGGGTGATATGGAACAATACAGAGCCTGAGGGGCTGAGGACAACTCTCTGATAGGGGTCATAGCTCAACATGCATTGTTTTATCAAGTCTAGGAGGACATTGACTTGAGGGAGGTTGTAAATGGGTATGTGGGAATCCCAAATTCCTAAGGTGTCAGCCCCACTGAGATGTTGGGCCTTTAATTCATTCATCAGGTGAATATTAAACTTGGTTGTCATGTCCATGGAGTCTAACATCTGGTAATCTTTATCACCTAGGGCTTTCCACTCTAGCTCTCTGTGTGGGGCATTCAGAGGTTGAACATTGAGGACTATTGGTGTTTCCATGGCTAACCAGTAGTTATGACTTGGTACTGAACTAGTTTTAGCGGGCAGGAGACCACAGAGGGCTAATTTCATAGAAGTAAGGCCAACTGTAAGGGTAAATGAGGTGTGAAAATGGTGTAGAATACTTAACAAGAGTAACTTGATGGATTGCAGGAGCAGGCAACTCTGTTTTCCTGGTGAATTATGCTGTTTAGGTTTACAGTCCACGAATGCACGGACAGAGTGGGAATTTGGAGAAGGGTGGATATATATGGGTTCAGCAGGTGAAATTCGCCCCTGCAATTGTGAGGAATGCTCGTTTTTCCAGGAATTTATTAGTAAAAATAGGTTTGTTTTACTCTTGTGAATTCAGTGTCGGAGAAATATGGACATAACTTTAGCTCTGAAAGGATGCTCTGGGTAAATACCTGGTGAATTGCCGGTAATCGTGAAAAGTACAGGTGGGTTGTAGGCAGCGGCGCTCTTCAGGTCGATTTCAGCAGGTTGGCGGCAGATGTACGTAATTTTCATGTAGAGGGGAGAAATAGTTCTTTCAGCGAAAATGAGAAAAAACGCGAAAAACGGCTAAATATGGACTTTTTTGGCTTATTGGCGCACTTTTTGGATGACGTTAGCATGATGTCATCAGGTGGGGTCAGGGTCGGGTGACGTCAGCATGACGTCATTAGGTGACGTGGTAGTCTGTGATTGGTCCACGGGGATTGCACAGGTGGTAAAGACGTAGGAGCGTTAGCTGTCGTGGGTGCTGATAGGGCGCCAAGCGGAAGTGACGTGGGCGGGTCGTGGCAATGGCGTGGGCAGGCAGTTTAGCAGAGTGGTAAGTGGGTTTTCTCAGACCGCCCTCTATACGGTCACGGTATTGTCAGAGGGTGCTCCGAGAGAGTCTAGCGGGTGACGCGTGGCAGAGGCCTGATGTCACCCTCTGACAGTTTCTCGGAAGGTAAATTTCGATCGCGGATGCCCGTCTGATATGATGTGGGCCGTCAGATGGGAGGGCCCAGATCCGACGGTCGACGGATCGATAAGGTGCGCAGGTAATATTTGACTACGGGGAGAATAAAATATTACTTTCTTTTGTAATTCGCACCTGGCGGAAACTTTGGAAAAAGTGGGTTTTCCGGGCTTTTTCAGCATTTGCGGGTTAAATGGGTTTTTGCAAAGGTTTATTAACAAAGTGGGTTTTAGGCTATTAATCCGAGAAAATCTCGGATTAATCCCTAGGATTAATTCTTTGGCGCTCTTTCGGTTGCGCTCAAATGTTTTTAGCGCTTGAAGATCTTCAAAGTCATACATAGAGCTATAATGCTCGGGGAAGGGGATACATAGATTTTTGGGTTTTTTCCAAGTTTTACATAGTAATAGGGGAATAGGGGGTATAGGGAGTTAGATAGTAATAAGTTAGTAGTTAATATGAATGAAAGAGGTGGATGGGGGGAATACTAAGTTTTTATGAAATCAACTTAGTTTTTAGGAAGTAGATCAAAATGAAAAGAATATTTGCACAAGAAATGTGGCTTTTAAAGAAACTAGAACCAACAAAAGACTTTGATTTTCTTTGTGTACATGGGTGGCATAGGGATGTTAGTCATGAATGTGATAGGGGTTGATTTGGAAGTTAGACATGCTCCATTAAGCTTCTGCAAGACTGCTGGAAATAGGCAATTTGTACTGGCACCATGTTTTTTACCTTTGCTTTAGGCTAGTGCTATGCCATGAACCAAACTTTCTGCAACCCCCTCTACCTACCCACTCTATTGCCTAGCATTTTTTGTTACTCCAAGGAGGGTGCACTTAGATTTGCAAACCCTTTTGTGCCTTTTCTTTTCCTTTGGATTTTTCATTTGATTCTCTATCTAAAGCTACCCTTATTGCTCCCAAGGCCCCAGATTAAGCAGTTGGGAACCTTTTTCCTCTACCTATCTACTTTACCTGCCAAGATTGAGCTGTTTGGACAGGTTTCTTTCTCTAATCTACAACAAAAATTGAAACATGGCATGACCGAGCTTAGGTTGTTGGATCACCCATTCTGAGGTAAGACAACATCAACCAAATGTAGGTATATTTTCACTACAAAAATATGAGATCTTTGTATCATCAAAGTAGATCATATTGGCACTTCCCCAGCCAATCATGAAAAATGAAACCTATTGGTATAGGTAGCTAACAGTGGCTCCACTTGGGGATGGTTTTTCCTTTGAAAGACCAAGAACAACAGGTCAGAATGCCTTGGCCATTGATTGCTCCTACCAAAACTTGAAAATTTTTTCTTTGTACTTCAAAACTGGAGGCTGTCACCCATGCTGAAATTCTGGAATATAAAGCTTTTTTCTGCTTATTTGCAGCAATCTTTTGAATTGAACTATTTGTATGCTGAAAGAAAATATATACAACTGATTATGTACAGGAGAAAAGACCCTGCTATATGCATGGAAAATAGTCAAAATAATGCTTCAACATCCTGCCATTGACAGGACCTTAATTTAAGTCAGTTTCATCCCGATTTTTTAGGAAGTAGGTGTTGTTTCCTTGGACTGCCTGGATAATAAATGGTCCTCTCCAAAGAGAATCAAATTTTCCATGTTTTCCTTTATCTTCCCTTCTTGAATCCCACTTGAGGACTTTGTCACCTACGCTGAAATCTTCAACCTTAATCCTTCTATCAAAATCCTTTTTTAACTTTTCTTGGAGAATTTGTACTCTGTTATAAACTTGGTCTCTGGTTTGCTGCAAACATATTATCTGATTGACCCTTCTTTTCATGTCATTGGGATCAGCTTGACTTTCTTGAAGTCGTTTCATAACAGGAACCCCTAGTGATGAAGGAAATTTGGCTTCTAATCCATAGACTAACTCATATGGGCTGACACCAATGGATCTCTTGGTTGTTAGTCTATCTGCCCATAAGGCATTGACAAGTTTCTTATGCCAGTTCTTCTTATTTTCTTCCAACACCTTCTTGATGATGTTCATCAGGCTTTTATTTGATGATTCAACTAGGCCATTTCCTTGAGGGTAGTATGCGGTGGAATGACCCAAAGTAAAATGAAATTTGTGGCAGAAATTCACCATTTTCTTGGATATGAAAGCAGCATCATTGTCTGTTATTATCTTGTTGGGACAACCAAATCTAGACAATATGTTGTTCTCCAAAAACTAAATGATTACTGAATCATTTGCCTATCTACATGGGATGGCCTCAATCCTTTTGGTGAAGTAGTCTGTAGCTGTGAGGATCCATCTATGTTGGCCTGAAGATGAGGGATGAATTTCCCCAATGAAATCCAAGCCCCACTGCTGAAAAGGTCTCTCTGTTGCAACAGGCCTTAAAGGGAGTGGCAGCAATTTCCTCTTTCCCTCAAATATTTGACACTTATGGCATGAGGTGGTGAAATTTTTGACATCAGGGAACAAAGTGGGCCAATAGTAACCAACCCTCAGTATTTTATCCATAGTGGACATCCAATACAAGTGTCCACCACAATCACCTGCATGAAATTCTTTTATGACATTGTTAGCCTCATTCTCAATTAAGCAGTTTAGCAATATACCCTCATGGTTTTTCCAAAGCAAATTGCCATCCATGACACAATATCTTGAGGCTTTCATTTTTAGGAAACTACATTTAGTTTTGGACAATCTTGGGGGAGCACACAGGTTTTGCAATATATAACAGATATCAGAATACCACAGAGATTGTTCAAAGGCTACATTGATCTTTGGAGTCGCCAGCTCTGGTTCACTGTCCAGTTGGTTTATGTCCAAGGCTTGGAAATTTGTTTCAGACATTAATTTAGCCAAACCTTGCCCTTTTATCAATTTTGTATGTTTTATTTCAATGTCAAATTCTAAGATGTTGGCAATCCATTTTCCCCTTCTGCCCTCCAAGTTCTCTTGAGTGAGTATGTCTTTGACAATGGGACTTGGTACATAAGCTATAACATGGGAGTATAGGATATAAATTCTAAAGTCTTTGATGGCTTTGACCAAGGCATATGCTTGCTTTTCCGTGATCTGATATTTTAGGGGCGCATCTCTGAGAGCTCTACTAAAGAATGCAATAGGTCTCTCATTTCCTTGGTCATCTTTCTGTAATAGGACATCAGCAATAGTATGCTGGGAGGCAAAAGAGAAGATGATAAACTCTTTGTCAAATTGAGGATTCATTACGACTGGAGTTTGGGTAAGGGCCAACTTTATTCCTTCAAAAGCTTGATTTTCTTCTACTGTCCATTTCACCTTTGAATCCCTTTTCAGCATGTTATTTAGTAATCTGCTTAATTCTGACAAATTTGGGATGAATCTCCTGAGGAAGTTGATCTTTCCCAGTAATGCTTGTAATTCTTTGATGTTTCTTGGATGTGGAATTTGCAAGATGGCCTGTATTCTGTTTGGGTCAATCTTAATGCCATCCTTTGAAATGATGTGACCTAATAACTTACCTTCTTCTAAACCAAACATGGATTTCTTGGGATTTAAGGAAATTCCATATTTCCTGCAAGTTGTAAATTTGCCTTAGATGTTTCAAATGTTCTTGGTCATACTTTGAGAAAGGTGTGAGCTCGTCTAAGTAGATGACAAGGAAATCATGGATTTCTTTGGCAAAGGCAATATCCATTTCCCTTTGAAAGGTAGCTCTTGCATTTTTCAACCCAAAAGGCATTTTGACATATTTGAAGGTTCCCCATGGAGTTGTAAATGTTGTTTTGTCCTGATCATCAGGGTGGACTAGGATCTGGTTGAAGCCTGAGAATCCATCAAGTAAAGAAATTCTTGATGCCCCCACTACTCTTTGCAGGATGTGATCCATCTTGGGCAAGGGGTAATTATCTTTTAGGGACACTTGATTCAAGTTCCTTAGATCAACACAAAGCATTATTTCGCCAGTTTTCTTTCTTGTAGGGAGAAAATTTGAAATCCATTCTGAGAATCTAATCGGTGCTATTATGATAGCTTTAAACATTTTTTGTACCTCTTTTTCAATTGAAGGGAGAAGCATAGGGTTGATTCTCCTCAATTTCTGTTTAAAAGGTTTCTAATTTGGCTTAAGAGGGATAATATGTTGAATGATGGAGGTATCATAGGACTTTAAATCCTCATAACTCCATGCAAAGACATCTTGGAATTCTTTGAAGAGGTCAATATATTTAGGCTTCTGATCAGGTGGTAAAGGTGTAGATAATTTAATTATCTTGGGCTTTTCAACAGTTCCAATGTTGCACTCTTCAATGGAAGCATTAAGGGGCTGCAATTTTGGTTTTCTAGGGACATCATTTGAGTCGAAAATGTCCTCCAATGGAGTTAGGCCTGTTGGAAGAAAATTGTCTTTCCATTGTATAACTTCAGCTTCAGTATCAGCCATTTCCTCACCATGAACTTGTTCAAGTTCTTGCAATTTCTCCTGGTCAAAGTTTGTTGGACAAAGCATTTGATTTGTTGTTTGGAGTGAGATATTTGTTTGGTGTTGTTCAGCTAGTGTTTGTGAATGACTTGCAGCCTCTGTATCAATGTTCAGTCCTGAAAAATCTTGCTGAAGAGTTAAGAAATTGTTCATTTGTGTATCATCCTCAAATACTTGCCAATCCTTAACATTTTTTGGAACAGAAGGTCTGTGTTTTATCTCAACTGTAAAGCAATGCTGGGGTTCAAAAGGTAGTTTGCAAGTGCTTGCAAATGTGGCCAAACTATTAGCATGAAGGTTACGGGTTCTAGGAATTTTGGTTATTTGGAATTCAGTGAAGGAATTTAGTATTTTAGCAGCAGCAGACCTATAAGATCTCAGTCTTTTGTCATTAGTGACAAAGTTTCCTTTTACTTGTTGGATGATTAGGTCTGAGTCTCCTAGGATTGAAACTTTTATGGCCTGTAAGGATTTTACTAGTTTGAGGCCTAGTAACAGAGCTTCATATTCTTCCATATTGTTGGTGCATCTAAAGTTTAACCTATAGGATCGGCCCTCTGCATGATTGTTTTGTTTGTTATATATCCAAACCCCTGCCCCTGCCCCTAATTTGTTGACTGACCCATCGAATTCAAGAAACCAGAGGACTTCTTGATTTATGGAAGGATTGTCAACTGTTGTGGGACTTGGCATCAACAATTTGAGATTTTGGCTTATATTTGGTTTGTCTTCTTGAACATTTTCGTTTGTTTACTTCTCAACCAATATTTCTAGATCAGGAGTTTCTTCATTTATATGCTGATCTTGTTTGATTGTCTAGATTTCTTCATCATTTGTGGGACCTGTATTGTCATTGAAAAGAATATAGGAGTCTATGTCAGAATGAACAGCATATATGGGAAAGTTTTGAGGCTTGTCTTCACTGCTGACCATGTATTTCATAACTGACTCTCTATATAGCCTCTTGGGTTGACCAAAGACTGAAATGGTGGCATATGACATGTCTAATTGTAGGGAACCTTGGAGTTTAGCCCCCCATGATCTTGGTAACAACATTCCATATTTGGGTGGGATATCAGCAACTACAACATCCATTAGAATTGTTTTATTTGGGTACTGGACCAGTGACACACAAAGAGCTTTTATTAAGCCTAAACATTTTACTTGGCTGGAGTCAAATGAAAATAGGTCCTTATAAGGTCTTGTAATGTCCATGTTGAGCCTCTCCATCACTGATTTAGGCATAAGGTTGTGCGAGGCGCCTGAATCAAACATTGCATTATGTAGTATCTTGTCATGAACATGCAAGCTGACATAGAAAGGTAAGATCCCTGTAACTGCTGTCTTTCCATCAACCTCTGGACCAAAAAGCAATTCTGGGGTATCATTTAACATATTGACATTATCTTTATTACGAGTAAGTTGAAGAGAGTTCTTGATTTGTTGTTTGTATATGTCATGCTTGGCTAATTCTGAAAGAGGAATAACTATCTTCAATTTCCCAATTTCAGCTTCTAGGTCAAAAGGTCTTTCAGATTGGATCTTGGTATTGTGGGTGACAATCTTTTCCTTGTTTATTAAGTTTTCCTCTTGATTCTTATCTTGATCATGAGACTTATCTTTTTTACTCATCTCTTGAGGAGTATTACTTGGATTAGGCTGCAAAGGTGATGCAGCCATTGGCTTTTGTTTTGAGGGAAATAGTTCATTAACTTCTTCAACGGTTATTTCATTTGTAACTGAATCAAGTTTGTCATGTGGCTCTATGACTATGACCTTTTTGGGCTGTAGGCTATCCTTTGCTTTTTCAGGGTGTGTTACATTTACAGTTCTGCTTCTTAGCTTGTATTTCTTATGAACTTCATAAACAGCTGTGTCATAACCTTGTTTAAAGTCAAATGACTCACCTGACTTGGTTTGGAAGTGCTTAATGTCATCCTCCTTGTGATCTTCATGACTCAGAAAAACTTGCTGCTCATCATTCAGGCCCATTAGGTTAATGTGGGTGTCATCTACTTGCTCATTTGAAGTGGATGCTTCAGTATAGTTTTCCTGGAACGGAGGTCTTATCTCTGGATCAGAACTGGCCTTGCCTACGTTTGGGTTTTGATTTCTCCTAAAATTTGGATTCCTGATAGGGTTACTTTGTGGTGCTTCCCATGATGATTTTCTCTCAACAGATTCTACTCTGTCACCCAACCTCTTCATGCCAGTGAGTATTGCATCCAGTTTTTGATCAAAGGCTGAGGGTTCTTCTTTGAAGGTGGTTCTCTTTTCCAATCTTGCCCTGTTTCTTTTGGCAATTAGATTAGCCTCTAATGTGATAGCAACTTTTTGGGCATCTTCAAGGGTTTCAGGGGCTCTTTCCTTCAACTGGTATGCCATATCAGGGTCAAAACCATCAGGAAATTTGTACAAAGCTAAATCAGGAGGAGGTCTTAAATTATGCGGTATTGCGTTATATACATTGTTGAATCTTGCACAATACTCCAAAACGGTCTCCTGAGGACCTCACTTGATTGTATCATATTCACCCAGTATGTGCAAGGGATCTTTCTTCTTTTCCCATCTACTAGTAAAGGCCTAGTAAATCTCATCAGGAGTTGTTATGGTATTTGCAGTGAGTGATCTAAACCAGGTTCTTACATCACCTGTCAGGCTCTGAACAAAAATTCTCATTCTCACACTGTCATCATCAGTTTCATAGTTCTCAAAATGATCTTGCATCCTTCTGGCATGCTGAATAGCTGTGAAAGGGCCAGTGGAGTCAAAGTATGAGATTTTGGATTGGTAGTCATGAGGTAGGGCTGCAGCATTAGCAGGTAACTGCAGGGGCGCATATCTATTAGCCATATTTGTAGGGTTTATAGGATTGACAGGGATTAACGGGACAACAGGAACTGTTGGGACAACAGGGGTAATAGGTATGGCAGAGATTACAGTGTTGGTCAAGGGAATATGTGCAGTGGATGAAGGTGTGAAAGGAGGGCTTTGAGACGTAGATGGTGAACTAGGGGAACCAGGGGTAGACCGGAATAGAACCTTGATTGGAGTGGGAACAGGGTTAAGGTAGACTGTCTCCGGGCTCAAGTCAGAAGGATTTTCCTATCTTTGTTGCTTCCTAATGTTTTTAGGGATTGTGTTAGGGTTTTCAAAAATAGTTGGTGGGTTAGGGTCAGGATTTGACCTTGTATACCGTTGATTCTTCTTGGGAGCCAGCTTCTGAACTTGTTTTTGAGTATTTTTAGAATTTTCTTGTATCTGCAAGGGCCAGACAAGATTTTGGAATGGTTGTGTATGTCTTCAAAGCTAGTATGAAGATAGACTGAAGCAACTTTTATGTAAACTTTGTTCATGTAAAAACAGAAACAGTTTTGAAGGCTTCCTGGCTAACATTTAGGCTTCACCTGTAGCTTTAGGAAATATACAGCAATTAGAAAATCTTGAGGTTGTCCCCAGTGGAGTCGCCATTTATGTTAACACCCAGGTTGTTCCCTATGACTCCCGAGGGAATACGGCCGGGGTAACCACTAACCAAGCTTTGGATTATAGGTCCTAGCCTACCTATAATCAGAGAGGGCTCTCTCTTTAAGTTTCAGCTATGCGTTGTGAAGATTTTAGGCTAGTTAGAAGTTTTAGTTTTCTGTTTGAGACTTTGGTTATGAACTGTTGTTGTGAGAATGGCATGAAATGTGTGAAAGATAACTAATCCATTGGGTATGTGGAGTCAGAAATCTGAGACAGTCCTGGTGCCTGTGATGGAGAAAGTTTTACTACAAGGCTAGATGGCTATTCTTAATATAAATTTCTGATTAGTGAGTGAAACAATGGGGGATGGAATTACCGACAGTGTGATAACAATTTGAACAACAATTTCTACTTAGTAGCATACATGAATTACTAAATAGTAACTGTGAAATATTCAGGGCTTATTGGAGCAGTTAAGAATTCCAATTTAAACAGCTGAAGTTATAGAAAACATTTATAGTGAAGATAGATTGAGATCAGAGTGTCTCCATGGACAAATCCTGAGCTATTCTTTTTCTTTCTTCCTATGATTTAGAACAACATATGGGAGATGTGAGCTTAAACAAATAACAAAACATTAACAGAGATAGAGAACACTTATTATATTAAGCCATAGCACTAGAATCCTATAGCATTCAATGGTTCCAACACAGCATGCATCAGTAAGGCCCAATTCCTGTAAACTCCAAGCTTTATTTATATCATCCTTTCAGAAATTATAGACGATTTTCTTCTTTCTTCATAAGAGAACAACAAAACACCAACCCCTTGAAAGTTTATGCGAGGGGGAATTTATACAATAGGTTTTACAAAATATCTGAATGCTGAGTCAGTTGATGGATTAACTACGCTCACCAACTTTACAAAATAGCAGATAAGAAAGTTATTGCTACTCTAAATGTAAGATAAATGGTCTTTAATGCTGTCAGAACTCTTCTTGACCTTTGGAGGACACTGAGTCGGTTGAGCGTTCTGCTTTAATGTTGAATGATGTGTCTTTATACTCTGTCATGCTGTAGCTTTCTCGGCCCTGTTACCTGTAGCTATCATTGTTTCTTTTGGTGGCCGAATCCTCCTGCTGAGTTGGCTCATTCCACTTTTTCCAGTCATAGTGTATGCATCATACTTTCTGAATATGATGACTTATATATTTCGATGACAAAACTTTGATGAAAACCTCCTGCTTATTGTAATAACTGTATCATTGAGGTCCACCATTCTTGTGTAGGAAATTGATGCCTCAAAATTGCATCTAAGGTCTCATCTGCCTCTGTGTATTTGTAGAAGTTTGGGGGCACTTCAAACAAATGGCTGATCTTGTTCATAATAAAAAACAAGTTCTCTATTCTGTCATAGAGACTTTGCCCAGATGCTGGCCCGGTTACCTGTGAGGTGCTTGATCCTTGACTGATCTGATTGGTGGCAAATGTGTTCACCCTTTTTGCATAAACCTCATGTGATAGCAGTCTCCCTGTACTGTTCAGCAAGCTAGGAAGACCTCTGCCCTGTAATGCTGCAAACTTGTCCATGAATTTGTTGACCTCTGTTTGCATGTCCTGGCTTCTTCTATCCAATGTCTGCACCAGGCTTTTCAATGTGAGGACCCTCTTTATCAGCCATATAGTTTATGTTATGTTGGAGATCCCAATTGCTGCCAGCTGAGGACCTGTCCGATTATTAAGCACATTAATCATTATGCTGGATATCTCAGGCATACTGCCTAGAGATTCCCTTGCTCTATGGACTTCCTTCTGTGCCTTGCCTATGAGCTCCATTTGCTCATGGATAGTATCAATGTATTGCCACTGATCCGTTATTGATTTGCCAATGTGGGTCCACAAAACTGTCCTGATCTCAGCCACCACTTTGTTAAGGGTGAGCTCTTTCTCCAGCTCCTTTATCTTCTCTTTGAGAGCTTTTATTTCTCTCCCTTTCTCAGCCACATTCTGCTTGGATTTGTCATATTTTTCATTCAGCTTAGCCAAATTCTCCTTGGCTCCATTCAGCTCTGTCATCTGGGCTTCGAGGACCTTGATCTCACTCATCAATTTCTGCATGTCGAGGCTCGGAGCCTGCTCTGAAGTTGGTGCTGGTGCTGATGTTGATGTCGATGGCGCTGCTTGCTCTGTAGGAGGAGCGGTAGTCTTTGGGGGCTCCTCAAGGTTTATAACCTCTAGAGGGGGCTGAGAAGTCTGGCCTCCCTCTTTTTGCTGTAGGGCTGCCTGCAATGCAGCCTCTGTGTCCTCCAGCTTCCCTTCTGTCTACACTAGTTGTTTGTGCAGTGCTACCAGCAATGTAGCTACCTCTTGGTCTTGTCTTTGCTAAGCAACCTCTTCTGTTTGGGGGTGAATGGTTGCTGGGAGCTTCACCTTCTTTCTTAGGGCTGCAAGGTCTGCATCTCTTATCTTCAGCAGTGATTGTATGGCCTTTGGATCCTTGGGGTCATGCCCAAGCTCTATAATTATATCCTCCAAAGACTTGATCCTATTGTCTTTGGCCTGAGAGGATGCCTTCTCCAACTCAAGTTGGGCAGCTGTATTATTTAGGTTGTTTTCCAACCTATTAGCCAACATTGTTTTGTCTGCCAATGTTGCATAGACCATCTCACCCGTTTGCTTGTGAAGTTCTATTTGATCCATAGGGTGGATGTCCTTGGCAAGAACCTCAAGGTTGGTTCTTATGTAGTCTGCAGCTGACTGTGGCTGCAGCATGGTGGGCATGAAATGACTCATGGTCATTTTCCCTTTTGTGATGTCATAGGCTGACATAAGCCTTTGTTGATTGGTAGGGGCCATCTTCAGCAACTGGTTGTAGATTTGGAGCCTGAGTGGCTCATTTCTCCTCTTGATATCAATAAATTGTTGCTTGATGCCTGCCTCTGCTCTCCTTTGATGACTTGAGGAGCTGACCTCTCCTCCAAGGGTTCTCTCTTGTTCCCGCTGAAAGGAACTGGCAAATGCCTCCATACTCAGTGGGCCCATTCCCAACGATTGCCCCATAGGCATTTCTTCCTCAGAGAGGGAATTTAATCTCTGCCTTTTCTCCCCTTGATTTGTGGATGTGGTGAGGGGAGTCTCCTGCTCTCTATCCCTCTTCTTTCCCTTCTCCTCCTTTTGTGGAGTTTGAAGCACTAAGGCCTCCACTATCTTTTCTTGCCCAGGAGGCATATTCTCTTGAGCCTGTTGCTCAGTAGGTGTTGGAGCTTCAGCCATTTGTTCTTGCTGCACAGGCTGCTCCTCTTCTTGATGTTTTTCTTGCTGTTCTACCTCCTTTTCTACTTGTTGTTTTATTTGTTGCTCTGTCCTAGGAGGTGGTTATTCCTGCTCCACCTGCTTGCCTTTATCTTTGTTTGATTCCTGTTGGGCAATTCCGGCTGCTTGTTGCTGGGCTGTGGAAGATGAGGCAGCTGCTCCAATTTGCCTTTGACAGGAGGAAGAAACCTGTCCACAAGTTTCCAAGTCAGCCTCTTTTTCAAGATTCCTCGCTTCTCTTTGTAGCACTTGCTCTCTACCAATTGGTTCTTCTAGGGTGCCCTCTTTCCAGCTTAAAGCATTGGCATACTACTCAATATGAGGCAGTTTCACGTGAGCGTAGCCACCCAATTTGTATTTTATCCTCCTGAGGGAAATGAAATGGTTGGGGTCATAAGGCACCCATTTGAAGCTGGTTTGTAGTCTGAGGGTCTCTAGGATCAGGTCAGCTTCCTTCCATCCTTCCTCCCTTTTATTGTACAAAAAGGGGCCCAACTGATTTCTCACCTTTAGTTGCACCTTCTTGTTTTTGCTTTGGAAATGGACAAAGTCTGCATTTCCAAACTGCCTAAAGTACTCTAGGGCAAAGAGTCTCATAGGGACATATCTTGGCAGCCTATAAGGACTCAACTCATAGCCATATATTCTGATTACTGTATGGTGTTGTTAAAAGTACCAATCACCAATGCTGTAGGCCTTGGAGAGGTGAAGAATTCTTTGCATTTCCTCTGTCAATCTGGGAGGAGGGACACCCAATAACAAGGTCATAGCTGGATGGATGAAAAGGTCAATGAATTCACAGTAGGTGTAAGGTGAATAAGCTAAAAGATGACAGATTGAAGACCAAAACACTAAAGACCTTGGGCTTCCCTGGGCATTTAGCTTCTTGAGAGGGATAGGGAAGGCATCAAGCTGATAAAACAAGAATAAATGATATATATACCTAGTGTATTTAAACACCTTTTCCCTTTCTAGATTCATCAATTGCTCATGAATCTTATTGGCAATGAAAGTGGCAAAATCATAATGCACAGCAGGAGGCATTCTAGGGGAGAAAATGGACAGCATGGCCATAATGGTTTCATCAACATCCTCATATGTCCCATAACCCAGGATGTAACTGATCAAATCTACCAGCATTTTGCCCATCTCATTAAGGTATTGATATGCTATAGGAAGGGTGGTGCTCATAGCTTCAAATTGTGGCTGGATAAACAACTAACTAATCTTGGCAATCTGAGCACTGGACAGCTTGCCCCCTTTCGTTATCAAGTCATGGATGGAGAGAGGAGTTAGGGGCTTTGTAGTGTGAAAGTGCAGCATTTCATTGATGGCCTCAGGGGTGATATGGAACAATACTGAGCCTGAGGGGATGAGAACGGCTCTCTAACAGCGGTTATAGCTAGAATGTCATTGATTTATCAAGTCTGGGAGGACATTGACTTGAGGAAGGTTGTAAATGGGTATGTTGGAGTCCCAAATTCCTAAGGTGTCAACTCCACTGATATATTGGGCTTTCAACTCATTCAACAGGTGGATGTTGAATTTGGAGGTCATGGAAGTGCAGTCTAGCATCTGGTAATCTCTATCACCCAGGGCCTTCCACTCTAGCTCTCTTTGTGGGGCATTTAGAGGTTGAACATTCAGGGCTACTGGTGTTTCCATGGCTGGGTAGTACTTGTGAGTTTGTACTAGAACTGGTTTCTGTGGGCAGGAGAACACAGAGGGCTAAATTTTCAGAAGTAAGGCCAATTGTAAGGGTGAATGAGGCAATTGTGGTGACAATGGTGTAGAATGCTCAAAGAGAGTTAATTGAGGGACTACAGGGACTGGAAACACAGCTTTCCCAGTGAATTATGCCTTTCAGGTTTTCAGTCCACGAATGTGCGGACAGAGTGGGAATTTCAGAAAAGGTTACTGTATATGGGTTCAGCAGGTGAATTTCGGCTCTACACCTGTAGAGGAATGCTAGTTTACCGAGAATTTGCTGGTGAATAGGTTGTTTTACTCTTGTTATTTCAATTCTGGAGAATTATGGACAAAACTAAGCTCTGAGGGGATTCTTTGGGTAAATACCTAGTGAATTGCCGGCAATGGTCGCAAATGCAGGCGGGTGGGAGGCGGCAGCGTCCTTCAGGTTGATTTTTGTAGGTTGGTCGACAGGTGGTCGTAATTTACATGCAGAGGTGAGCAATAGTTCTTTTAGCAAAAGTGAGAAAAAACGCTAAAATTGGCTAAAATATGGACTTTTTGGGTATTGGCGCACTTTTTGGATGACGTCAGAATGACGTCATCAGGTGGGGTCAGGGTCGGGTGATGTCAGCATGACGTCATCGAGTGACGTGGCAACCTGTGAGTGGTCCACGGGGATTGCACAGGTCGCGGACACGTTGGAGCGCTGGCGGGTGAGGGTGCTGACAGGGCGCTGAGTGGAAGTGACGTGGGCGAGCGTAGCGCTGACGAGGGCAGGCGGTATAATAGAGGGGTAAGTGGGTTTTCTCGGACCACCCTCTATACGGTCGCGGTATTGTCAAAGGGCGACCCAAGAGAATATAAGGGTGACGCGTGGCAGAGGCCTGACGTCACCCTCTGACAGTTTCTCGAGTGGTAACTTTCGGTGATGAGGGCCCGTCCGATATGCATGTGGGACGTCGGATGGGAAAGCCCAGATCTGACGGTCGACGGGATGATGAGCTGCATGTAGGATACGGGAGGTGGGGCAACATAAAATATTATTATTTTGGAAATGCGAGCCCGGCGGAAACATTAGAAAAAGTGGGTTTTTGGGTTTTTTGCAGAGTCACGGGTTAAAATGGGTTTTTACAAAGGATTACTTATAAAGCAGGTTTTGGCTGTTAATCCGAGCAAATCCTGGATTAATCCCAAGATTAATTTTTCAACGCTCTGTGGGATGCGCTCAATGTTTTTAGCGTTTGAAGACATTCAAAATCATACATAGAGCTATAATGCTCGGGGAAGGGGATACATAGATTTTTTGTGTTTTTTGCCGAGTTTTACATAGTAATAGGGGGAATAGGGGGTATAAGGATTTAAATAGTGATAGGTTAGTAATTAATATGAGTAACAAAAAGGTGGATGAGGGGGGTAGAACACTAAGTTGTTTATATGAAATCAACTTAGTTTTTAGGAAGTAGATCAAATTGAAAAGAGTTAGTTTCCCATTTGCTATGAGACCACAATTGAACTTTTGACTTCCTTCAAACAATCTGATTCCACTCATATCTTTGATCATATTTATGAGTGGTGACGTCATCGTCATTTATTCAAAACATTTTTTCTTGACTAGTTGGTAGTTGAATGGTTTATTATGTCTTTGTTACCATCCATAACAAAAGATGTTGCTAAAGGAAAAGTTGTGACCAAAGAGAAAGTAATTGCTCGTGCCTAATATCTTGATCTTATTTATACCCAATCTAGAATGCCATATGATAAAATACAAAATTCTTTACGACCTTTAAATATTGTTCCACAACCTCCCAATAAATAATCACATGTTTTCAATGGCGTAATTGGTTATGATAGCCAACAGCCAGTGAGTAAACCATTTGGTTCAACTCCTGCTATGGTTGCCAAAAAACCTCTCTTCCACTACTCTTGTGGCTTTTATTTCCAAGATCAATGTCGTCTAATCCATGAAAGGAAAATCTCAACAACCAGGAAGTGAGAAGAAAGGCAAAGGTAAAAAGAAGAAAGATAACCCTTTGCA